>KN515934.1:6673-42142 GCA_000787155.1 Scartelaos histophorus
AGCGGGCAGTGTAGGGGCTTGGGGCAGTGCCATGCCCCCTACAGTAGTTTATCTTGGGCTTGTACATGCCCCCCTCAGTGGGGTCGATCCTCAGGGCACCCTGCCCCAGCACAGCTCCATTAGCGGGTGTGCTAACCTTGCAACAATGTAGTGACACCCTCGTTTTTCATTCAGCCCTGTCTTCAGCCTTCTTTCTTCCCAGAGTTGAGAAGGGCTTACAGGTCTGGCTGTGGGTCAGTGTCTGCTGCCATGCCACTCACATGACCCTGCCAAAAAAAAAAAAACAACAAATATTCAGTGTTGCTTTACTTGTCCCTCAGTTGCCTGGCTCATCTTCATTCTGTCTACTTAAACCACACACCTCAGCTGGTGGTTTCATTTGCATGTTTTTTATCTGTGTTTTGAGTGTCATTGAGTCTGGATGAAAGCACAGTTCACCCTTCCCATGTTCATAAAAACTGCCTCTTCCCTATCTGCATACTTCCATCAAAGCCTGGGGTTCCCTTTATCTCTTTGTAAGTACTTCAAAAATCATTCTCTGTTGTTTATTTTTGGCCTTCAAAATGTAAACTTAACACTGCATAGTTCATACCATCTATAATACTTCTGCACTCAGCACTCAGGATGTATTAGGAGCATGTATCGTTTGTGCAAATGAAATGCAGATGATCTCTCATAAAATCGATTCAAGACAAGATCTGTAATCATCATCAATCACATCATCACGGACATCTACGACAACACTATTTCACCAGTCTATCACACTTGAAATGCACATATTTATCAAGAATGACCCGACTAACCCACATACTTTATCTCTGAGGTTAAATGAGGCCAAGGTCATGATGGCACAGGTTGCTCCTGTAAACATTAAGCACCTTATCAGTTTTCCATGTTTTGCTATTCCTTCCTAATGACCTCCTTCCTTTACGGGACAGGATTCACTTTCTCACAGCTGAGAAAACCCAGATTTCCTCTAAACTCCGATCTCTGCACTGAACTCTTGCCTTTATGAATCTCAAGAGAGGCTATTGGGATGCTAAATTTGTATGAATTTAGATGAACTGCTGCTAGTTTCTGGCAAATATATAATTGATTAAAAGCTAAATGTATTGTATTTATTTTTTGAAAAAAATACTTTAATTATTCCTTTTTTATAACTATACTCTTGACCCATTTCTATTATGAATTGTATAAAAAACATTTTTTTCATCTAATGAGTCAAAGTAATTTAGTTTGTGGATAGAAAATGGCACCGATCTGATCGTGTAAGCTAAGCAGGGTTGGGCCTGGATAGTTCATGGATGAGACGCTGCTGCGAATACCAGGTGCCACAGTGGGCCAGGCTGCAAACTGCTGTTGTGTCACTTGGCAAGACACCTTGCTTAGTTTGAATATAGTGTGTGTGAATGATTGGTGGTGGTAAAATAAGCCTCACTTCTTTCAGTCAGTCAAAGTTTGTATCTTTGCTTATAATTAAAGGGCTCATACTATTCAGACCTATGTTATAACACACAAACCCTGCATAGTTAAAAACACTAATATAGGAAGTGCTCCACTGTGTTTTTAAACTCCATACACCTTCACTAGAACCATTTGGATCATTTCAGCCCTGGATTTGACCATTTCTATACAAAGGTAAAAGGTAGATGTTAACTTGAAAACTACCTCTACATGTCATCACAAGGGAGAACAGAGTATCTTAAGCTTTGGAAATATAGACAGACTTATAGTAAAGGGTTCCTCAAATGTGTATGAATAAAACAAAACCCAACCCCAGGTATGATTTTGAGAAGGACACTACATTGGAACATGGAGTAAACCTTACAAGAAGCCATTTTGTGTTATATAGGACATTTAACAATCATCTCGAGCCATCTCTTACTTTGGAATCTACATAAAACCAGTGCAGAATCTAAACTGGTAAAGTGTTTTTCAAGTAGCATTTCCATAGTGCTTTGTATAGTCCAGTCATTCATCTGGGTAGCTATAAGCTCTCATCCATTCAGTCTTTTCTAACTGGCTGCATTTTGTGTTCCAGTGAAAAAGATCCCTCTCTCCTGGTCTTGGCAGGTGTTTTGTAGCTACGCTTGTCGCTTTCCTCTACATAATCAATCTGTGCTCTGCTTTGGGAGGCAGCTGGGCTAAAGAGAGCAAGCCCCGTCTGGCACTCTCACACGCGCACATGATTAAATGGATGTAACGTATATATGCCTGCCTCTTTGGCCTGACTGCATTTTGTTTTGCATGTCTATTCTTCGCAGACACTAGCCTTATCCATCATTGGCACTATACTGATTGATATTTGTGCCCTTCTGAAGCTTGCCCTGGACACATACTTATTATATGCTTTTACTGAAGCGAAGTGATGAACTCCTGTGGCCCTGGTGCCCTGGTGGCAGATACTCAATAGGTGAATGAGCAAGCTTTGTTATAAAAAAGCTGAATTATAGCAGGTAGTACCCACTGCAGTGCACAAAAGAGAAGGGTGAAACTACACCAACAATATGACAAATCAAAGTGCTGAAACTGAAAAGTCTCTGAAGAATTACATGCTTGTTATATTTCTTTACTTGGGCGAAAAGGATGAAGTATTTTTTTTTTCCTCGCCAATCAGGATCATGTTTGATAAAACATTCAATCAGTTGTAGCCTTGGGTGATGCTATTTTAGTCATGGGTGCACTGTCCTCTCACATTCCTCTTTCCAGGGAATTTAGTCTGATTTATGGTGAGGCCTAAGCTACATAAAAGGGGCTTTCCCACAGCTTAAATTCTCAAAGCACAGTATATGTATATACTATTCTAAATGAACAAGTATTGGCTTTTACTACTTCAAAAAAATATAAGAAATAAAATTTAAAAAATACATTAACTCGATGTTTATAATGTTTCAATTTCCTTTTGTTGCCCTGGCCCATTTTTTCTAGAACATATTTGTGCCTTATTTTTAAATGCTTATTACTGTACAGACACAGAAAGATGGATTACTGTTTGGACTAAAATTACATTTGAAATATATACATTTTTCTTAGATTTAAACACAAAAATCTAAACTAAATCTAAAGCTTGGGCTCCTTCTCATGTTTATTACTATATAGGTAGTCAGCCCAAATAAAAGTCTCAGATGTGTCCAATCCTTCATTCATTGAATCTATCACAGTTCTTATTCAATAAGACCCTGAAGCAGTGGGAGAATTACACTCTAATGCAGGAGTGCCATCTTCATCTCACAGTGCACTGTTGAAATCTGAGCTACAAATGTACATGTAAGCTCTCTAATAAGGGGGCTTAGGGAGTGAGCGCAGCAGACCACACTATGAATTAGCTCCCCATTATTTGCTAGCATGATGGTACAATCTCATATAATCCTTCTTTTTACCTCACACAGATAGGGTCATACTGATTGCAGTTATCAAGGCTTTAACTAATACAATCCTCAGATACTTTCTCTCTAAAGGGGGCGGTACAGGGGGACAGATGTGATGGGGTTCTCTTCGTGACCCTGTGACCTCTGTACACCCTGAGGAGTTCGTTACCTATCTGGGCACAGGTGTGTTTGGCACCGAGCTGCAGTGTTACACCAGTCTCATGTGGACCAACCAGACGGCAGGTCCTGGCATCAAGTCGTGTCCTTCCTGTCTTTTTGAACACATGGTGGCTTCAGTATTCAGATGAACTTCACATTGGAAGACGTCTCATGACTGTCTTGCATGACTCTTGAGCAGAGTTAGTGCAGCATATATAAGGTCCTGTAATACTGAATTGTGCTTTGTTCATTCATGCATGGTTTGGTATCTTCCTCGAGCTCAATAGGCCCATGAGTTACAGGTCTGGTGGAAATCTACAAATAGGTCCTCTGTATTCATACTGTGTTCATACCTGAACTGTTCTAATTTTAATAAGTTTCCTTTAACTAACTTCTTTATAAACTATTCTCAAGGTCTTGTGATACAATATAATCCTTGTACCTGTAGATCTATACCTCTATTACAAAAATGTGTACATTTCAGTAATTTGTGTAATTCCTGACAATGCTTGTCAAGATTGTGCACACACAATGAACTAATGCTTACTGTATGTAAGTGCTGGTTACAACAGAAGGACTGCTCCACATGTATGCACTGTACATGCATGTGTGTGTGTGTGACATTATCAAAGGAATGTAGTCATTGAACAGTAGTGTCAGAGACATCTGAGGGAATGGGGAATAACCTCTTTTGCAAAGGCAGGACTCACATTTAAACTTCAAGGACAGATCTCTTATAAACGATTATCATTAATGAATATTTCAGATTTTAAAGATTTTATTAGGTACAGTTTGCAATCAAACACTAGATCTATCTCATGAGCAACCCATAAAGCTCAACTTCTTTGGTGGATCTGTTTCTTTGTGCTAGCCATATGTCCATGTGTGCGCCACGGGAATTGTCTTGCTCCGGTTGTATTTTGACATTTGATTTATGTTAGTGTGAAACCATTTTCATGCAAGCCATTATGCAATCTATAAAAGCCAGTGTGTGGTTTTCACTGAGCTGGGGAAGCGCCGCCTGCCGCATCGCTGGCATACCAAGTGGCTCTTCTCCGTAAATTTCATTACAATATAGACACTCCTCCAGCCCTGACCATAAGCTAAAGGTGCTACTGGCTAATGAAGGAGGATGCTGGCCTCAATGGTGAGCTGCATTATAAATGTGTGTATTTCAGAGAGGCACAACTGACAGTGTCCACAGGCACAACTGATAGTGTGTATGTGTGTATATATGTGTGTGTGTGTGTGTGTGTGTGTGTGTGTGTGTGTGTGCGTGTGCGTGTGCGTGTGCGTGTGTGCGTGTGTGCGTGTGTGTGTGTGTGTGTGTGTGTGTGTGAAATTTGAGCCACTATGATTAGGCTTAGAGCCACTATGATTAGCATTGAACTGTTGATAAGTCTATGATGCTTTAAAATGGCCTGAGGATATGTAAGAAAAGAAGGATCAGAGGATCAGACATACTTCTACAAATGCCCTTGACTTCTCTTTTTTTTCCAACTAATGTGTTTGTATGTTCTTTTGCTTTCTTTTCACTATGTTGTGACTTGGTTGAACATTTTCACAAATGTAGAGTATTTTCTATTGTCCTGTTTTTTTCTGAGAGCATTTTATAGCATTTATGACTCCTTTAAATCAGTTTAAAGTCGCCTGCACCAGTCTTAGACCTATTCATCCACACTCCCATCCTCAGAGTGGAGAGGCTTTTTACATCAGAAGGCAATACAATGACAATGAGATTACAGCGTCTGCACTCTGCTCCTGCATGCAGCTGCCCTGACTCACAGATCGGGCTCAGCTGGGAGACAGAGGGGCACGTCCATTGTTCAACCCACAACTTCTTTATGTGCAGCCGGTGTTACCTCTGATCTGATTTGGCCATTCTCCCACTCCACACACCCAATGATAAAAAGGCCACTCAAATGTGTTATACTGTACAGAGGTAAATATTATTCCAAAGAATGAGAATTCATTTTACCATCGCACCTTTACAAATGTTGTCTAAATCAAATGGAGGTCGTCTCTAAAAATGACATGGGATGAAAACACTATAAATTATATTATTATATTATAATGTTAACACAAGGATATATGTTGCATTTTATATTGTGACCTAAAAAAAGAACATTACAGTTTCCTAAAGGCCACTGTTAGGGAAAGGGAAATTCATAAGTGTAGACTTGTAATAAGAGGCGCTTGTAACACAGCTCTGTCTATTAAATTTGTAATTGTAATTTTGTGATATTTTTAGACATACACTTGTAATCACACACTACAGTGGTAATTTCTTACATCTGTATTATTATTATTATTATTGGGGTTGTTGTTGTTGTTGTTATTAATGATGCTCAATATCCATTAACCTTAGCAGGAGATGCATTGTGCCAGGTTGTAGCACTAGTGCTAATTTCCACCTGTGGTCCCTGATGCATGTTTTTTAGGTTTGATAAGTTAATTCTTACTTTTAATTTATTACAATTCAGTCAAATTTAGAGAACAGTGTTGTTTTGCCTTCTCAAAATATTTAGCCTTGTACTTAGACACACTTTACTGATCCGCAAGTGAAATTATTTGGACACACATCACAATATTATAATAACATACATTATCAGTCAAAATTTTGGTCTCACATTCAGTGTTTTTTGAATGTTGTTTACTACCGTTCTTTCTACATTTTATATACATAGAGAAGAAATCAAATAATATATAATATGTAAAGTAAGAATATTATGTAGTAAAGAAAGAAAATATTGATTAACTGTACTAAATGAATGAATGAGACAGTGTGTCATGTATGTTTAAACAGCACCAGTCATTCGCTGCTTTGTTTCATTTTTCCTTCTACTTTCTACATTTTAATTTCAGCATTATGTTTTCAACAGGCAGAAAACATAAAATACATGAAGCAAAATATGTGTAATTATTTAGTAAACAAAAAAGTTTAAAAAGTCTAATTGATATTTTTCAACAAAGCAAATAGTGGCTGATTTGAGGATTTGGGTATAAAATATATTTAAAAAGAGTGATTAAACTTTTTTTGTTTGCTACATAATTTCATACATTACTTCAAATATAGGAAAAAAGCACTGAATGAGGTGAGACCACATTTTTGGACTGGTTGTGTATATGAGTACATTTACTGCACTACCTTACACATTCAGGAAAAAGTCTTTCTTGCCTAAATGTTGGTTTCCACACCTCAAATTCAAACAAACTGTTGACACAAGGGAAATCGTTCAGTCTTTTGAAGCGCATATGCAGCTTAAGTTTGACTCTATCAGATGAAAGGTCCTCTGCTCTCACGTATGTAACTGTGACTTACACGAGCGAGGTTACCACAAGACTCAGATAAGAACACATTCCCCTTTAACTGCTATTCAGGTTAGGTCACTATTTCCTCATTACCTTCTATAGCCCCATATCACTGTACTGGCCTCAGGTTAACCACACATAACGGCCTATCCCACCTCACCCATACTTTTTGACTGTGATGTTTCCCCTCCTTTTCAGATTGGCTGTGCATCAGTTTGCTGTTTTGTATGTGCTTCTCTCTCTCGCTCCTGTCAGACACACAGCGAAACATTTAGGCCTCCTGTCAGTGAGTATTTTCCAGCAACCAAAAGGTTTTTAGAGAGAAAGACAGGAACCTCCCAGCACAGCGCGTGTTTGCTCCACAACTCCCTGAGCGTTCTGACAGGACCACCGCTCCTGCCAGGCTCACAGGCAGGAGAGGAGGGAAAGGAGGCTACAGCACGGAGACTATTTCCCTAATCTTTATGTATATTAACAAATACAACACATTCACTCAGGCTTTCCAAGGCTTTTGAAGAAGGAGAGAGTGGGACAGTTTGTTTTTCTATCCGAGGGAAAATGGAAGGAGGCAAAGGATGTGTTCCCTGACTTGTTATTGGCCTTGGAATAGTTTCGATTTATCAGTGTTTATGGGGTGTGTCCAGACAGTGTGAAATGTAATTGGATCATATTTTTGAACTTTGATGCTTTTTGGATCATTGTGAGATAATGACAGTTTATGAATTTTTCATTTCTGTCTCCACTGTCTTCTGTGGGTGGATGTGTTTGTCTTCGATACTCTTTGGGGTGACAGTGCATTTGCATCTCGGTGTCAAAATGAGTGAAGAAAGTAGGAATCCATTAACAATACCCAACTCCAGCTCAACATAGTCAGTCCGTTAAACTTGCTATGAAACTATGGTGGAAAGTCGACCATCTGCTTGTTTCGTTGTTTCGTTGCGCTGCCTAGAATGTTTCACAGTGTGGCATTAAATGAATCTGACATTTATTCATTTGCAGATTTCTTTGCGTGGGGGTGGCACGTGCTTGTCTGCATGGGGAGTTTAATGCCATACTCCATCCAAAACTGTTCAGTCTCCATGGACAGTTTTGGATGGAGACTGAGCAGTTTTGGATGGAGACTGAGCAGTTTTGGATGGAGACTGAACAGTTTTGGAGGGAGACTGAACAATTTTGGAGGGAGACTGAACAGTTTTGGATGGAGACTGAACAGTTTTGGATGGAGACTGAACAGTTTTGGAGGGAGACTGAACAGTTTTGGATGGAGACCGAACAGTTTTGGATGGAGACTGAACAGTTTTGGATGCCATACTCCATCCAAACTGTTCAATCTCCATAGACAGGCCAAAGACTGACCTTCAACCAGAAAATTAATTTTTAAATCATTCTTAAATATCGCATATAACTTAATAACGCATGTGCTAAATAGGAAACACAATGTCTTGCTGATATGCCCTTTTTTCAACATAAAAAAGTAATTTTACCTTATTAGCAGCAGGCCTAATATAAACTATAAGAGACGCTACAAACTTTATTTATTTGATTTCTTCTACACTAACCCAGGATGACTTCATTGTTTTGATTCCGTCTGGTATGTTTCTCAATCCTTCACATGATGTAAAACTGTATTTTTCCCCTCAATTATTAAAACGGAAATGTACTTCCACCTTTGATTTCATATCCCTTTCTTGGGCCCTATTGCGTTTCCTCAGCTCCGTATCCTCTCCCGCCTATACTAATTCTCCAGGGCTGCTCATGTTATCTAGTGAGTTGATAGTGTATGCCTCTATGCATCATGGCTCCTAAGCTGTGATTGAAACATCAGACAAGCTGCACAGTGCCCCAGAGATGCTCGTGGTCTGACACCAGCTCTTAACGTTAAGTTTTATCATAACTGGGCTAATACCACACATCAGGTATTCTCCATAGCCCCAATGTATATTAATCAATGACAATATGATTACCTCTGAATGGCCCTATACATTATTTAAAGCCATGTCCCTTTGGCCTATGAAACGTCTGCCTTTCAAATTAAACTCCCAGTCAATAATTAATGTTGGGATTAGCGCAGAGCACCTTCAGAGGGGAAGGTGTGGGGCATGTGTGTGAGAGTGTGTGCACAGAGTTACGAGGTACATCAGTGTGTGTGTACTATTGACTTGTAAGGAAGCATATAAAACACTTCACTGTGTTGACTGTGCTTAATCTGATCTGTAATCTACCAATGAATGCAGCCAATTGCAAAGAAGTGAAAGTGGAGAAATATATTATTGAATGTATTTGATTTAAAAAGTAGACCACCAAAATAAAGTAATCTATATCAAGCCTTGGCATATCTCACCATGGTTTTTACTCTTTTATAACAATGATAATGCATTCATTTGGTATTTGATGACGTCAAAACTATTGAATCTTTATTTAATTTTTTTTTTTATTATTTCACTAGCATTTCTAACTCTGGTTTAATATTGACAGCTTAATTAATCACGACTTATATAATACTCTATTTATGTATACATTTATTTAAAGGTGCACTATGTCACTTTTCTGAAGGATACTCTGCCATGTTTGTCTTCATGGAGATGTTATTGTTTTTTCCCAGAATAGACAATATGGCATTAAACTTATCACCATTTGTGTAATTATGCCTTATTTGACACTTATCTCTTGCGATTTTTGCTACCTATTTTTAATGTATTATTACCATTTACGATTGTTGCTCTTTTCTTAATAAGAATAAGAATAAGAATAAGAATAAGAATAAGAATAATGATAACAATGATAACAATAATAACAATAATAATAATAATAATACTATTCTATAATATTGTGATATGTGAGCACTGTGTCTGAATAATTTCCCTTGTGGATCAATAAAGTTTGTCTAAAGTTTGTATAAGTCTAAAATGAGCTTATTCCATGAGACCAAGTTATAAGTCAGATGTGGAGAGGATTTAATTTTTTTTTTATATATTTTTGAGGAATGTGACACATATAATGAAACAAATGCAATACCGATACTTTTAATGCTGTACTGTGGAACATTCCAAGAAACATATCCCTGGAGAAGTAAATAGCAGAGCATACCAGAAAAGTTATACAGTTTGAACACCTTTAACAAAAAGACAATTTTGTCTGTAACATTTTATTTGCATAGCTGTGTCCCAACTTATTTTTTGAAGATCCCATGCCTTTTCAATTTGGAGACAGCTGTGGGGATGTTGTCTTCAGTGGTGTGTAAGTGAGGAGTTGTGTGAGTCTACAAAGCGGGGTCATACTGTGTGAGCTCCGTGCATGGCTCAAGGCCCCTGAAATCCGTCTGGGTGATAAGCTGCCAGAGCGGAGGGGAGCTACAGCGAATAGGCCGTTTAAAGCAGTTCAGCTCGACTGGAGGCCTTCTGTCTGCCTGCCAACTGTCTGATTACTCAATCCAGCTTTTCCTTTGCTTACAATCTGCCCACAGCGCTCCCACTGTAAGGCCTCGCGGCTACCTGTCAATACATGACATGGCATAAAACAATACTGCTGTCTCACAAAGACACAGCCCTGAAGGTTACACTTCCATACACTCCGCAATCACACACAGACTCAAAGTTTAAGTGGGAGGAGGAAGTAGAGTTAAGCATTTCTCTTACAACCAGATAGTTTTGGGTTTCATTCCCTGATAAGTAGGGGTCTTTATATTTGTAGTTTTTTCCCTAAATTCTTAAAAAAACGTGACCTGTAATTATTTTTGTTGAAAGATTAGGTAATGTTTTATGTTTTATGTTTATTTATGTATTTATTTTTTAAATTATATTCAATAAAACACTTTTTCACCACAAGTAAGAGCCATTTCTTCAATATAATCAAGTGGTCTTTTTCTAGGTGTGATAAAAAGTACTGACAAATTGTTCAACTCTATGTACATTTTTAAGTATCTATACGAGTTTCTAGTTTCAATACTAGTTTCAGTAATGCTTAATATCTGGGTCAGTTGATTTGACAACCATAGAGTAAGGACTCAGAAACATTGAGCTACAAACTGTGTTCTCTCTTCTGACATAATTGTGTAAAAAGAACTATGTTAGTTTATTCAGGAGGAAACATTGTTCTTAGGCCTGTCCCTCTTGTGGCATATAAAAATATCTTCATCCACGCCTCTCTCCTTTGCTATTCCACCTCTTCACACACACACACACGCACGCACGCACGCACGCACACACACACACACACACACACACACACACACACACACACACACAGTTAGATGTGATCATCTCTCTGATGACCTCTGCTTTCAGCGTATGATGGATCGTCTGTGCTTCCAGGGCATCTATTTTCCTGCTTAGGAACACAGACAACAACTTTGAACGAGGACAGTTGGCCAGATGTCGGACTCACACTGAGATATTTAAATGGCTTTTCATTAATGAATTTGTGATTTGTGATTAGTATTGTATTTTATATCTAGCAAATCTGCCACAGATGATAGTTTACACTGCAGTCAATAAATTTATACAAATAGGAAATGCTATTTTCTTTCTAATTTGTTTTTTTTAATACACAAAAAAATGTGTTGAATGCCCATGTCACATTTATTAGTTTAGCACAAAATATTGACTAGCTCAAAATTTTATCAGAAGTAGGTCAGTGAATCACATAGAAAATATTGTAATTATGTTTGTTTGATGTGTGAAAGTGCTTATCCGGAAAATATGTTTCGTTCTTTTTTCTTCAAAGAGAGACAAAACGTTAGTCAGAAGGTTATGGTTTTTATTATGAATCAATAAAAGAATTTCTATCCGCTACACATGCAATAGTAGGTCCTAAACAAGAGCACCCCAAATGTGCAGAAATGAGTCAATGGATTTTATTTTTCAATATTTCGTTTTTACTGACCAGAACAAGTAAACTATTACAAGGAACCAATAATCTCTTTATGAGGCAGATAGCACACTACGCGTGGAAATTGACATAATTATAAAACAAATCTTTCCGAAATGTATGTTAATTTGTTGAAAGAGTTGACGCTGTGCCGCTGTGGCTGAGGCCCTGCTTGTCTGCGGTGGCCCTAGGTGCTCTCTGGTGTGCGTGCCGATGAGTGCTGACGGAAGTCTGCAGTGGTTTACAGCACTCTACTGAGGTATACTGTTCAACATACATTATTTTCCAGTTTTCTTCCCTGGCCTGATAACCTATTTTTCAGATTGCAAAGGTTTGTTTGTGGTAGTGTTTGAGACAAACGGCTCATCTTTTTTGATGAATAGGACAGCAATCGGCCTATTTATTTATGACAGCAGAAAAACTCTAAATGTCTGCATTTTTCCACGGTATATTTGACAGTGTGAAAGCTTTTAATAGCATCACATAAAGCGATAATGCAGTTTTGATTTTGTTATTTTTCAGAATAAGCAAGTTTTATTTCTAAATGTTTAATCATATGGAAAACAAACAAGTGCTGTGGTTATGAAGTCGTCAGTGCCATGTTAATAGTGCATGTGAGCTGCACAGTCGTGCTGATCCCTGAGCTTCAGAGCTTTCTCTCTGTAATTACCTGCCTCTCACATTGTTCTGGAGAGTTAGGTGAGCTCCTACTCCTCTGCACACTTTGGGGCATTATCATAAATACGGCACATTAACACTTGTTCCTGGCTTGTCAGGATATAAATTAAGTCTGCAGGTGTCCCGCCGAGGTTTACCCCTGATACTAATTAAGCCATGATAATTAGGTTTGTTAAATTCAGTCCTTTCAGCCCTGATACCCCCATTGGAATACAACTCTCGTAGATTGCAGACAAGAGCAAGGCTTAGACAGTCCTCGCCCATGCAGCTATCAACAGTCAGAGCCGAGTGCGGCCCGCCTGATGAAGTTATCCCAGCTCTGGAGGGAACAGCCACACTCTTCATTATCATTTTGAGCGTGACCATTCTCATTCATCTGACTTGAATGTGGTTTTGTGGAAGCATGAAAAGAGAACATTTTGATGAGGTTCTTCATCTGAAGCACTGATCAAGCTGTGTTCATTTACACCAGAGCCCCTCCTCCCTGTGACCTTGGCAGTAAGCATGCCTTATCATGTGTGAGACAGGAATAAAGAGGCAGAAGAATAACAGAAGGTTATGGCAGCTCTTTAAAGTGTTTGGAGCATAAGTTGTGTCTCTTCTCTTCAAGAAACACAGTGGTAGTGCAGTGCCGCCAGTGCTGAGCTCATTAGGTGAAGGCGAGATGAAGGCTGAGCAATGTTCACCTTTACACAGAGGTCAAGAAAGGACACACATCTGAATATCATTAATCACTGCTTGGCCTGCAGACATGACTCTTATGTAGGCTTGCCTTTATAAACCAAGAATACTGTATAATTGCACAGTCTGAAATGTCTGTAGTTTTTGTTATTGTTGTTTCACTTTATTTCATTTAGATGAATGAGGCAGACGTTGATTTGTCTTTTATCTGATTGCAGCTGTAAAAAGCACACATGACATGACAAACTTCCATAATGTTGGCACATTTGAACTAAAAAAGTATTGATATATAAAAAGTATTGGTTCATTTTCTAACAATATTCTAACAATATTTGAATACTGCATCAGAAATGTACTAAAAGGTGAGTGCTTGTTTTCCGGAGCTGATGTTCCAGATGTCAGTGGTGTGTTGGGCCTGGCGCTGCAGACCTATGGGACGTTCCCGCCTGGTGAGGTCCTCTGATGGGGCAGGGACAGCAGATGTGCACAGGTGCTGTGCTCTGGCTCTCAGATGGGGCGCAGCCGTCACTATGTCTACACTGTGGAGGGGATGGCCTGTTTACTGTCCTATTGTGTTCTAATGGTGTCCCACAACATCCATTGTTCTGCATGGTCATCACTATTTGGGATGTTTAGTATTTGGCAGTTGAGAGTTTTTGGCATGGGCTCCTTGTCACAATGGACATTTTGGTACACATATGTATAGTAAAATAAGTGCACCTGATGCCCTGCCCAGAAATGTTGTTTGTCGTGAGTTACTGTGTTTTTTGCAATGCTCTTGTTGTGGGTATTGTTTATCCTAATTTGTTTTATATGCAATTTTTGAAAAGTATAGGATATTTTCAAGAACATAATTAAGGTGCAGTAGTTAACAACATTTTCAAATAGACCATTACGCTGGCAGATTCCATAATTTTACATCATGTAACTGATTCTAAATTGATAAATTGATTGAATATAAAACCGATGGTCTGTCAGTGTCTGTCTCAAACCTGTTCAGCATGAGCCCTCCCTAAGGCCCACAGTTGCTAGAAGGTCCCTTGGGAACAAGATTAATGAATGACACTGTTTCTTGTAAGTCACCTGTGTTTGTAAGAGAAACACAACAACGCTCTCTAAATCCAGCGCCCTTCTGCTCAGTGATGGACTGTTGGTGACAGCAGCCCAAAGAGCTATCCATTATGAATGAAGCAGTCAGAAAGAGCTCTGGACTGAGTGAAACTGAAGAAGAGTTTCTCTCATCATTTCACTCAGGGCCAAGTTCACTCTCAGTATTCACACTTTTACACTTTTACACTCATTTACCGTAATGGCCAATGGACTGTGAGCTTTTCCAGATTTATATACATATTCAAACAGCATTTTTTTACCTTACTGTTGTGTTTTTTTAGGTTATGGACCAGTGTTTTCAATGTACCTTTCTTTGGTTGATTCTTAACACATATTTAAACGATCAGACAAGATGAGAAAAATCAATGTGTGTTTTTTCCTTTTCTTTTAAAACATGGTAACCTTATGTATTGAACCCTTGTCTTGGGGCCTAACTGCTGTGTCCTCTGCCTGCTTCCTGTAGACCGGTCTTTGTGGTGGGGAAGCACAGGCCAACAAACAAAAGGCTCTGCAGCAAGGAAGCCTTAATCAGTGCCACTGCCATTAGAGTAATGAGGCCTGATGGACTGAACCCAGTGAGATAGGAGGCAGAGGAAAGGCTGCGACCACAGGGGCTTCCCTCACAGATGAGCCTGATAACCCTGCTACCATCCTCTGCTCTCTGGGGCATATTCACAGAGTAGCCATCTTGACTTTTCTTCCTGAGATTAGTGAGGCATTGTTTAAATTGTGTTGTGGCAAAATGGACCCAGAGGAATCCCCTCAAAGGAATCACCTGTAACTCTTGATTTTAAACAACTCAGATTCTGTAAAAAGCTATAAATGTCAGAGCTTCATTCCTATGTTAAATATGTATTGATTGAAGAGTGGTTGTGTTGAATGGGGCCACAGTACTGCAGCAGGGTCTGTCTTGGGATCGCCTGTTGTGTACTCTGCTGTTTATGGATCTCATCGCTCTTTACAACACACTTCAAAAATTAATCACCCCTGAGTCTCATAGAAGCATGCATCTGTGAAACTG
This sequence comes from Scartelaos histophorus, assembly GCA_000787155.1. Classification (NCBI taxonomy): domain Eukaryota; kingdom Metazoa; phylum Chordata; class Actinopteri; order Gobiiformes; family Gobiidae; genus Scartelaos; species Scartelaos histophorus. Next base: position 21,869 of record KN515934.1, read on the forward strand.
CCCTGGCCACCACTTTGCCTTCACTGTAGACGACAGCTCAAAGCCCAGAGCATTTCCAAGGGAAACACATATAATGGATTGCATTTAGATAACCTCAGGTAGTAATTAAAATACACTCAGGTGTGTCTGCGAGAATGTCACAAACTGCACTAGACACTGACGGCTTGTCCCGTGCTTGTTCATAGTTGCTCCTCACTGTCTAACCTCTGTCAGCATGGGGTTTGGCTAATATTTCTAGCAGCTTTCACTTTTAAAGCTCTCAGGTGGATGATAAAACAGGTTTCTCTGACAACAGCGAAGGCCTCCCTCAGATTTTCCATTGCCTCTCCTCCATCTCCTTCCTATTCTCTGTCCTTTTCAATGTCTGATTTATGGCCCACATAAGTGTGCGAGAGACTGCGAGATTTGAAAGGAAGTCATAAATAGAACAAAACTGAGGAAGAGGAAGCCTGCCGCAGAGGTGGTAGGGACATGTCGGAGGAGAGCAGGAGAGACGGACTGGATTGTGTCTGGGTTTTGAGTGGTGAAGGCTGGCTCCTCTGATCTAACATACTGTACTCGAACTTTCTATAATGCTTTTTATTCCTCCTTCCTGTCAGCTGACCTTTGAACCTGTGATTCAGGGCATGCACCCCGGAGTTTGTTCTCCTAATTGGACTCAGGATGCAGATGCTCAATACAGAAACAAGATGGGGTATTGACATTACCTGGAATGGAGTTACATAGCACTTACAGTACTGTAAAGCTGAATTACAGTTGAGATAGTTTTTACAGTTCTTGATTGCCTTTGCAGAAGAAGCAGGTTCCTTCACACCAAATACAAATACAATCTAGGCCTGATTTTGATCCTGTTTGAGATTTTTTAGATTTTAAAACCTGTGAGAACTATTCACAATGATTATTCTGCATATTCTTGGGCAAAAGTTCTCTATAACGCGTTAAAGCTCCTGTGAAATATTTTTGTTTTATAGGTGATTGTGAGTGGACAAGTGAAAAGATCCTCTCTGACGAGGTTGTAGTATGACTGTAGTCGTCTGTTCTTTGTGGGTAGCTGCTTTGTCACTGTACTTGTGTGTGTGTGTGTGTGTGTGTTTGCTACTGCACAGAAGGCCCATACATCACCCCCTCTTTACAGTGTTTCCCTCTGAGTCATTTGCATGTCATTACAGCTTTGTTTTATAAGTGAGTGGCTATTAAGAAAGGCGCTCCATAAAACGCCTTTTAAAATGGAGGAAGGCAGCAATACGGATCTTAAAGCACCACGAGCCCTCTCCATTTCCTCACCTTCTGTGTGCGAGGGGGCGACATGCAGCGCGCGCGCACACACACACACACACACACACACACACACACACACACACACACACACACACACACACACACACACACACACACACCTTTTCTTTGGGATTCACACATCTGCTGGCTTTTTAATGACACCAAGAAATTCATGCTCTCCTGTTCCTCTCCCCTCTCGCTCGCCCTCCCTCCACCACATCTCCGCACATCTGGGTCCTGGTGTGGTCCCCATCTGTGAGTGAAGACACAAATGGTTGTCTCTTCTTTGAAATACCTGCTCAAGAAAAGAAGTAGAACTGTAAGATAACTAGATGTCTAAAACAATGTTCAGTTACAGGAGGATTTCTGCATGCATATTAGGATTGTGCATATTCAGAGTCTTAAATGTTCACATACAAAAAATGTATCTATTAATAATAAATTTATGTTACATTTTCAACTTTTTAATTTAGATCTCCAAACCAAATCCAAATCTGACCCTTTATTGTACTGCATTGAATGATATATGTGAGTACAATATAGTGTTTTGGAACAGCACAGACATTACATTAACAGTCAGACATTAACAGGTCTAAGATAGAATGATAAAAAAGTAATCAAAAGTACTTTCTTTTTGTTTTATTTTCAAGTTATGCAATGAACAAGTATATGTGTGTATTGCAGTCAAGTGCTCACATGTGTGAGGTGTGAGGTGTGAGTTCTGGTCTGGTAGGAGACCTGGTCTGAGTTATTTGAGGTTAGGTGGTTTGGGTGTAGTGCAGGAGAACCTCAGCTCAGGATTGGAAGCATGTGGTCAACATCTGGATCTACTTAGAAACTGGAGGCAGGCACTTTCGTGACAGGCGGGCACGTGGCAGCCTAGTTAAACTCTGCACACAAAATGTCCCCGGAAATCACTCATGGAAGAAATGTGAGTCTGCCGAGGAGCCCTGACAAGTAATGGCACACGGTTTGTATCAGAGGAACCGTGCTGTGAAATGTTCTGACAGGTAGAGGACAGATATTACCAACAAAGACATACTCATTTACATAACACCCTGAACAAGACTATTTAAATTAAAAAAAATCAGACTATAGGTTTGATATTTAATAAAATGTTTGTTTTAAATAAAACGATAACAAATGAAACAAAGTATAAAGTGAGTCTGTATCTATTAAGCTGTAAATGTTGTTCTTGATTATAACAAAGGCAAAGCGGTGCCTGACGCTGTGCCAGAGAAGGTGTTAATGTTGACCTGAAAAGTCGTGTCCAAGTGTTACACGAGTCGTGCGACTGAACAACTGGTTCTCATTTGTAGCACAAAGGGCCGTCTGTTTGTGGATGCATGTGTGAGATTACATTCCTTCCTTTCTTACATGCATAGTGCGTATTAAATGGCAGCTTTTACAAGGTTCCTTCTCAGTTGCTGTGTTATCTCTCTTCATATATTCCAGGTATGTGCCATAGTGCCACAGTGCATGTCTGGTGTACACACCCTTGCGTGACTGCTCCTCACTTGCACTTTCTCGCTCTCCCTTTCACCTGCTAACTCCACTGTCCTTCTGTGAGTTCAGACGCTGCAAACAGTGTTCCTCCAGCCCCTCCTCCCCCAGCCGTCCGCTCCTCTTGCGGACATGACAGTGTGGGGGGATAAGGGAAGAGTAATTATGGTTCAGTGAGGCTGCCAGGTGTGATAAATGACTAATAAGGGGAGCAGAGCCCTGGGTCCTCTAAGGAGGACTATTACAGTCTTATCAGCACAGGGCTGCAACTCACAGCCTGGCCTGGGACAGGGGCCCTTGTAGCTGTGCTCGCTTCTCCCCTCACCCTTTCACCTCAGCCATCCTCCACAGCCTGCATCAGGCCAGCCCACCTCAGAGACCACTTAACTCTTTAACTGCTGTCTCAAATTAACCCTGGAAATTTGAGGCACTCTATATATATATATATACTGTTTGATAGAACAGAAATTAACCTTATAGTGTACAATATAAGTGCTGTTAATGTAAGGATTTTTTGTCTGTTTTCATTTTCTTTTTATACAATTCTGTACAAGTGTCCCAATTTTCTTGACACTGACAAAATTTTGTTCTGACTTTTTTTAAAAAACATTTTTAATTACCATCTTTGCTTTCCGGGTATTACATTCATTGAATAAAATTGATTTCTTTAGTACGGAATGTTTGTGTTATCATATCACTGTTAGACTTTAATAAATGGTGACATGCCTATAGAAAATGTTAAATGCTTTGCCTGCTGGAGGCTGAAAATGAGATTTATGGCAGACACAAACCAAGCGATGAAAATGTTCCCACAGTGACCTACTCCTGACTGCTCTGGCTGGTTTTACAACACTATCTGTGCACAGCTGACAGACGTACTGGCTCTTAATGCTCACCATATTTAAACACCATCTTATGATAAACATGTTTTTCCTTTTTCCATTCCCAGCTCAGTCCAATGCAAAAATATACTATTCCAGTAGACAATGCATATGTCCCTAGGCAACTGAATGATATCATGTGTAACATAAATTACCTTAGCAGATTTGATCTGATTCCAAAACGTCTCACTGTGTGCATATTGTTATATTAGACATATAAGTAAGATAAGGCCTTTCTTTAGTGTTTCCATTGAAATATATATGCACATATTCTGTTAAGCCATGGACACGTCAACTCATATGAGCCTATCCATATGACTCTGTGGGGCTCCTGGGGTTTCCCAGGAGGAAGCAGTGTAATCTTCACTGTTCAGGGTGTGCCCTTGGGTTGTCTCCAGCGTGTTCACTGAAAGTCCTCACAGAAGGATGTTTTTGGTGCAGCTTCCGCACTCACCTCGGCATCTTTTGTGATGGTATTGAAATTATGCTCCTAGGTGATTTCCTCAGTAAATAGACGTAATGTGGACAGATATCACATTTTTTGCTTGACTAGTTGTGATTGGTTCTTATACTCCATTTGATCCATTTGATTTGCCATACAATAATATGGTGTGTACTTTTTATTTAGCATATCTCAAAAGAAATCAACAACAAAGGGAGCTAAACAAGCAGCCACAGTTTTAACCCTCCAACCTCTGCATAAAACACAGCGCTAATTCATGGCTCTCTTGATTACCCAGGGGGATTCTTTTATCTCCTCCATTTCATTCTTGAAGCGCTTGCTGGACATTTTAATGGCTGCACTTTCATCGTCTGTCAGATATTTAAATGGAGAAGTGCTGTGTGTGGTGCGAGCAGTGTAGCAGGGAGCGGGGGTTCCTCCAAGATTCTGCATGTCAATCTTTAATGCCTAGAGATATGGACACGCACTGACCCCTCGCCTCTTGGTCCGCCTCTCCCTTGCATAAATAGACCTCCTGATAATCATTTCCTGGTCCTATCTGTCGTAACGAGTGTATCCTCTGCACTTGGCGGTCACATGACCCAGTGAGAGCCATTAAGGGTGAGAGATTGACCCTGGTGTGAAATAGTGGGCCATGGAGCCTCCCTCTGACATATGGACTCCAGTCAGAGGGTGAAGGCAGCTAGATTTCTCTGAGCCTGTTATGGCCCTGAACATCACAGAATGGCATGTAATAGAAGCTATTGGACCATTGGTGTAATGTGACCATAAGAGCCAGCTATTTGCTATGACTGCGTTCTGCTGCTCAGAGGTGAACCATGTCTGAATACACTCTGGAGAAGGAGCAGTAGACTCATACATTTGATCATGTGGGGATCTAATGGCAACACTCTAAAAAAACATTATTATTTACTTTTAACTTCACTGAACACATCAATTATATATTAATGTTAAATGCATTTGACTGGTAAGTATGTGACATTTTAGGCTGCACAAAAAAAACAAATAAACAAAAACACTATTTGAATGTAGGGTATATAATGTATGTGAGAATAAGAATAGTCTTAATTTGATTGCTTTGGTATCACTTTGGTGATTACTGACTCTCCCCTCAGGTATTTAAACTGCTATCCCCACACGCATAAGAACAAATGGAGGTATACTGCAGTGTTTGTTGCTTGTGCCACTCAGCTATTTATGACATTTGACTTTTGATTGTAAATCAAATAAAATGTAAAGTCTTCTTCCGCACTGGAAAGCACTTATTTAATCAGCATGAGAGGAAGAAAAAACAAAAGCCTGACCTTCTGGATGCTTTCAATCCTCCAAATGTATACACCTAATTAACTCCAGATGCAAATTCTGCCTAATGAGTTTACTTAATCCTGTCAAGAGTAATGGCCACACATCACTGGTCCACAAATGAACATTTAATCCTTTCAGGGCAGCGCTAATCTTTTCATATTAAAAGCCTAATAGTCAAATGTGAGCATGGATCTCATTACACCAAACTCCGAGGGCTGAAATTTATTGTGATTGTCTCATGTTTGTTGTTTTTCTTTGTAAACAGTATGATAAAAAGTGTCCAATTTTCTGTTTACAAATTTGTACTTTAAAAATTCATTCCCATGTAAATCACAAGTGTTTGTCCTGTTGAACATTTAATGCGTGGCTAAAGGACACATATTTTGAGCCCCTGGTAGTAGAGGGTGCACTGGACTGGAATGCAATTGCTTTTATTTATTTTGTTGTAAAATGCAGTTTTCCGCTTATATAAGTGAATAATTTTAGACAAATATGTACCCATCTTCTTTGGCTCTTAGGAATTCCACAGCTGTGGTGGTGAAAAATAGGTGCCTGATATAATTGCTGAGCAAGGGTAATGTGTGGAGGCTAAGCTCAAAACCTTTTTAAACAAGTGTGTTTGTTCTGTGCACGAGGCCAGAAGACACTGTACAAGACTTAAGAGTTACAAATGGCTTTCATAAGGTTCTTCAGTTTACAGTGTTCAGGTAGACAGTGGAATACTCCAAATATGAAATACACTAAGCTGCTCTTGCTTTACATTGTTTTAAAGGTAAACCATGCCTAAAAGTTAGTCATGTTAATGTAGATGCTTTAAATGTTTTTACCTGAAATTTTACAGCTGTTACCAAAACATGAACCAGACTGATCACTGCATGTGGCTGCATGTGAGAGGACTACAGCATACAATTGTACTCTCACCTCAACTTCCACCTTCTCATCAAAAAAGTCACCCAATCCTGTTTTCTCAACCTCTGTACAATTAGCAAAATCAAACCCTCTCCTGCCCTGATCTGGAAAAAGTCACCCACAGGCTCATCTTCTTGACTATTACAGCTCCCTCCTCTTCGGCCTTGGCACCAAATCCATGTCCTGCCTCTGACTGGTTCAGAACGCACCAGCTTGGCTCCTCCACTGGTTTTAATAGACATCGTTTCATCAACACATTACCCCGGTTTTAGCTTCACTTGCTCTCTGTGTGTTTTAGAATTTATTTTAAGATTTTAGTGATCACTTTTAAATCTCGTTTAGGTATTGCAAGTTACAGTTCAGAACTTTTAAGCCCGTACAAGCATCTCACAGCCTTAGCTCCTCAAGATGGTCCCTGCTAGCTGGTCCTCTTCAGGCCTAGATCCTCAGGCAGGTCCCTGTAAATCCAAGCTCTGGACAAGGGGGGATCAAGCCTTTTCAGTTTGGACAACTCATTTTTATCAGTTGGCCTTCCTTTAACTGGTTTTAGCTTGATTTTATTCTTTATTTATTTTTATTCTATTTTATTAATTTATTTATTATAATTAATTGATCTGCTTGCCTCATTGTCTATTTTTGGATGCTTTATGTATGCTGTATTTATGCTTTTAATTTATTATGATGATTATTATGAGTATGATGATGATGATGATTAATATTATTGATTTGGTAACTGACATAATTAAAGACTTAAATTAAGAAAAATGGTTTGAATAGTTAAATAATAAAGTCCTTCTCCTTTCGTGACATACAAGTTGTATGTAATGTAAAAATAACATCAAGACAGATATTAAGTTTCACATCATAAGGTTGGCTAGAGCTGTCTATTGCCATGTCTGAAGCAAGAAAACATATGTTTTTTCATATACACATGGATTATCATCACATTTAAAAGGACCACATTTTGCAGTTGGTAGGCATCAGAAGCAGCTCTATTAAAACTCTTATAATGTGTCACTCAGTTTGTCACACCCAGTGTCCACTCCTCCGTTCTTTCATAGTAATGGGGTTTGTTCAGGTGCAGCCAAGTAAAAATTAAAAAGTAAAAATGCATGTTCAGATATATTACTGAGGATTTATTGACAAGGCTTATTGTTTCTTTGCTTTTTCCTAAAGTGGCAGAGTACAAAAGTCTGGTAAGTAGACAATTGAATGGCACTAGTGCTGAAAGCGTATGAAATGTATAGTGGTTTGAGTTAGAGACAGTGAGGGCTACAGGGATACAGGCAGTGTTCTAATGACTTCACACCCCATTAGCCACTTAGCCTGATGCGTCACACCTCATTATACCGCTGGAGCAGCAGTGCATGAACGCGTGAAAGCGTCCAGTCAGCCGGACCTGTCCACCCGCACCAACCACTCACTCGCTTACAGCAATTAGAGTGTGTTTGTGCATGCACCTATGTTAATGTATTTGTCTGTCAAAGGCTTTTGGACGATGAATGGTTAAAATCATTAAGTTTAACACCAACAAAGTGTACACTCAGCCAGGGTAATAGTGGCTCCTATTCTGGCATTTGAACAGCACTTACTATGACTACTTTAGGGCTCAAGCTGAAAATGCAGTGACCAGGGCCAGAGCGCGGCTTCCTTTGTTGGCTGACATAAGAGAGGAGGACTGGGTAGCATGCTCCAGAGGGCTCTCCTTAATCACTGCTCTATAAACATGCAGCACACAGGATAAGGAGATAGTAGAGAGAGGACAGTGTCCTGATGCCAGCCCCTCTCCCGGGCAGCCCCACTTGGCAGGATCTGAAGTGCTCCTGTCCAGGACAAGGCCTGCTAACTCAAATCCCTGGCCCACAGCCATGCCTCTCTCCATTACCAACACTGGGCCCATTTATTCCAATGCTGCCCCTCTCCAGTCACACTGCCCTGAGGGAGCGCCACATAATAGTTGTGTAGCCGCTTGAACTGACATCTCTATTCAGCTAATGTTTATTGTTCAGCTCTGCTTGGTTTGTTGATATTCCAGATAAAAGAGCTGCGAAGAAGAAATCAAAATGGGTAAATAACTGCGGCACCATGCCAAGTTTTGTATAATTTATATGTCACAGAAAGAAATAGTTCATTTTTAATCAAATGTCTGCTGCTCTCAGGACAACATGAGCTGTGTAAAGAGCCTGAAGAGAGATCAACTCCATTGTGCTGTTGATTTCAAACAGTTACAAAATAAGTTTAAATACTTGAAATTACAAAGTTTAATTTTATTATCTTTACTCAATCTGAAAATGAAAATGTGATATGAGGCATTAACATTTTGATGTTTTCAAAAGCACTATTCATATTTAACACAAGCCCTTATACAAGACTGAATGGAAAGCTGACACATAGTTTGTGAATCTAAAACATGTATGTATATTGCATGGATGTTACCCAGTGTGCGTTCATGTTTACAGCAATCTCATAGCACCACAAAAAAGGTTTACTTGTGTCTTTAAATTTGAACCACAACTCTTCCTTGATGTGCTGGCATGATGGGTCCACCACACAAGTTATAGAGAAGTATGTTAAACCCTGCCCTTTGTAGCACAGCTGTCTGTGGCTGTGGCCCATGTGTTAAAGCAGTTTAGATGAAGGCAGTGCATGTGTTTGAGCCAGGATCCCTCCTTTGACCTTCAGCATCACCACAGATAATGTAATCATGGTCAGGGACTCACTGCTGTCAAACTCCTCCCTCTGACGACCTGCTGTGAGCGAGAGTGTGTCAGACATCTCACATGTGAGCACCTGTCTGCTCCTGTCTCCAGCCGCAGCCCGCCTCATCACATGACACCACACAGGGCAAGGGCAAACCCACATTCATTCCCACTTCTTGTATACTGACAGCTAAATAGTTTGTCTTCAAATGTAAAGTATAATTAGCCTCCTCCAGCAATTAGTCAGTGATCAGATCAGGCTGAGTGGCAGCTGTGACAGAGGATGCAGCAGGCCATGTGTTGTTCCATCCAGGTCCAGCTCTGGGGTCACAGGGGCATGCTGGGGCACTAAGCTGCAGATTTAGTGTCAGATCCACCTGTCGGCTGTGTAGCCTCTTCATCTCTGCCCTCTAAACGGAAACAGGGTTAACTCCTGTCAGCTGGGGTCTGACACACCAGCCATTGAAAAATGAACGGATTGATCTGTCCAGGCTCAGGCCTCTGCATATAAAATCTGATAAACTGTATAATCACCACTCTCCACACTCTGCACATATCCACTTACTGACCTCTCACCTTTAGCATACCCTTTCCTGTAGTGTGTTCTGACATGTCATAACTGTACATTTTTTATGTACACAGTGGATGACTTTATTGTATAGAATGTGTGGGGGGAGGGTTGTTACACTCTGGTCAAATAATCCTCATTATTTGAGTTCATTATTCTCACACTGCCTCCACATACAGTGACCCTCACTCTCCCCCCTCTCCCTACCTTACCCTGGACAGAGGTATGGCTGAGATCATAATTATGTTTTGACACATGGCGTTAGCCCCTGGAGTACTCCAATTCTTTAACTCAAAGTGGGAGTTGTCAGTGCGACAGCTCTTACTGCTCTTAATTGGAGGGGAGGAGCAGCAGGCCCGCCCATAGAGTGGGGTGGCACTTTTAATGAGGTTATGTTTGTACAGGAAGTCAGAGTTGTGACGGGAAGAACCTGTCAGTGGCCTGTTAAAGAGAGCGGCTGACATCTCAAAGCCGAGTGTGTTCGTCAGTGAGAGGGGAAAACCTCTTCACTCCCCTTTCTACAGGTGGAAGCAGGCAATTAAAGCTGAAATAAGAGCGCAAGAGAAAACACCCAGGGCAGCCATAGCATTTGGAGTGTATTGCCAATAACCAGAAGAGGAAAAGCTGCTGATAGGATAATAATTGCTTAATGAAATGAAATGCTTATTAACACTCCTCTTCTTGGAAAAGGACTCGGTTGAAAATAGGCAATAATTACCCAGCTAAACAGCAATTACCACAAATCAGTGAAATCTGCCTGTGTATCCAGCGCATGTGTCTGAGCTCTTGTTATTGGGCCTTGTGGCTGCTGGTTTGGAGAGAGGCAGGCGGAGGTGTTGAAAGCCCAGCTGCAGCCTGGGCCAGCCCAAACACTGGCTCAGTGTTCTCCAGGTGCAGTGTGTTGTGAGAGCTCTGCCACTGATATGTGGCTGTTGGTAGTTCGCCCTAACAAACAGCCAGTGCTCCACCTTTTGATCCACACCACCCTCAAAGCAACTCTCCTTACGGCCCCCCTCCCTTTACACCAAATGTATTCCATTCTTCCTTTAGGTAATAGCCCAGCCAAACGCCTGGCCTGACATTTCATTTCCAACAGACATTTATTTGGACTGGGGGCTGCATTTATTTTCCTAAGTAGGTTTTAAACAGGTTTGGGTTTCATCAGTGCTTTGCTGACATCCAAGCAAAACGATCACACAGACTCAGCCATTTCCTCTTGGTGTGTCCCACATGTTACGAGCACAATTGTTTTTAAGAAATCCAAGTCAGGAATTTTGGGCAGCATTTTTTTTATTTTCTTAAAATATACATGCATATGTATGTACCATATCAATGTATCACATCAAGTCAATCTAAAATTTATTTTTTATTTACAAATAACAAATAATAAAAACATCATTTCTACAACTTGCTCATGATGAACTTATATTAATCCTCATAATATTTTAATGCATTGTTTTTTCTAACACTGTCCATATGGACAAGCCCACTGGAAAATCCACCACACTTTTCACACCCCAGACAGTGTTTCCTTCCCTCTTAGTGGAGAACATATCATTTGAACACCCTGGACTTTGTTTCCTTTGCTTTTGGTGCAGGATCATTGACCTAATAGACACTCATTGTCCATTGTGACAATATGTGGCTTGACACAATTAGCCTGGCTCCTCTCTGCTCCTGCTTCTGATAAGCATCACCTGTAAACTCTATAGATTGAACCAGTGCCTTCAAGGTGGTCTGGAGGTCTCTGAGTGTTTTCAGCATCTCTGAGAGCTTTCTTCAGGAACCAGTGGGAAGAGTTGGACATTCTTTGGTGACCTTGGCTGTTCTGCACCATGTTGATGGCGCCGACAAGGTCAGTGTGTCATTAGACTTGAAGCTGTTTGACATGAACCTGGTTGAATGGGCTTATAGGGGCAATGTATGCGATTTAAATCAAATCTGAATGTAATACTAGTGTGAATGTCATTTTGTCCTGTGTTGTACATAGAATATATTATTTTGTTTTAGTTTGTCGTTTCCTGTACTTTTATTTGAGGTGAACATTGAGTGAGCTGGGTACCTTTAACAGCCCCTTTGCCAGGATCCTCTTTGGTTTGGTTTGTGTTTTGTTGTTACTTATTACTCATTGTGTGAGACAGAAAATACTAAGATATGAAATTTCTACCAGAGCACGTGCTGCCTCCCACAGCCTCGTAATCGTGATCAAACTGGCACAAGAATGAGGCTGGTGTACCACAACACAGAAGAGTCACGTGTTCCAGTGGCAAAACACTTTTTACACTTGTTTCATGTTAACAATGCAATGAAAATGACAATGCTACTTTCCAATGATTAAAAATGGAAAATTCAAATCATGACATGGAAAAATATAATCATGTTTTCCAAAATCACAAATATGATTTACTTTTTTACCAAACTGTGGCCCATTATCAACTACTAAAATGTAGCTCAGAAAAATTGTATTACTTTACATTTCAATGATACATCTCCTTCTCTTGTCCCTGTACTGGAATCCTGCAGCAAAGACTTTGTTTCTACATGATGGACTCTGGTTAAACCAAGAATCAGTAATGCTCTGAGGTCCACTTAGCCGGGCTTCTCTGACATTAATAATGCACAACATTTTCCTAATGAAGGAACATATTTTTCCTCTTCCATTTTTCTTTCAACATGTTGGATAACTGTGTTAATCAAGGCTTTACTTTCAGATTTCCCTCTAATGGCATATCCAGTGAAGGAAAAAGGTCATGGTGGTAATAGACTGATCTGTAGTCCTCGGGGAGATTCTCTTTCTAATGCCACTCTCTATGTCTCTCTCTCTCTCACTCTGTCTCTATGTCTCTCTCTCTCTCTCTCTCTCTCTTTCTTTTTGTAACTTACTCATTTGCGAGCTCCCAGACAGACATGTACGTCTCAGACATCCTCATCTGCCTCCTACTGCGCTCTGCCCGCCTCTCCACCATTTCAATCACTGGGCCAAATTAAATTATTAAGAGGTGTTAAACGTATTAATCATTAAATTAGCTAAATGATTCCCCTCGTACAGCTACAGATGAATGGCATGTCATTTTGTAATGCAATTTGCAGGTGAAGGTCACCAGAGAGCACAGCCTTTTCACTGTGAATCTTCCTTTGAGCCATCATAGGGGTGGGCCATATTGACAGCATTGAGTATCTCAATGCTGCATTCTCAATCAATATTAATTTTAACAGTGCATCCGGAATGTGGTAAAATATGTCTGTAAATGTCCTGGGTGGGGATCAAGTATCGCATGAAATGTAAATAAAGCATGAAATTAACCACAAAAGTTAAGAACTATTCATGCCCTTGTTTGGGAGATTACACAAGACACATTTGCTCATTTTAGTTTTAATCAACTCTTTTTGCTGTAATTGGTTAATGGTGCATTTTCATTTATAGACAATAGACAATAGACAATATTTTAATTATACATATCTTCAAAACAACAATTGCATTATCCATTTTTGCCCACCTTCAATTAACTCTCAGATGAATTGAATGAATTGCCATTCATGAAATCTGACTTAATGCCGGAACAACAAAGTACTGCTGTGTGTCATTCTTTGCGTAATCTGAAATGATTATTTTTGCCAATGGATCATTCAGAACCCCAGAATATTCTCTGCTAAATCTTTTAAAGACCAAATAGAGAAACACTTAACATAGTTACATTTGATTATCTCAGTAAGTCTTCTAGCACACGTAAGTAAAACCCCACTGAAGTTCAGTTATAATTAATTTAGTGTCATTTCCTTTTTGACCCAGCACCTTTCTTTTTGTGCTTGATTCTTGACAGGAAAGCAGACAGACTTTGGTAAAACAAAATGCCCACTACTCTGGACTGAATTATATTTAAATCATTCTTTTTGGCACAGATCAAATCATGCCTCTCACATCAGCTCCTCCTATAACAGCAGTGATGACCATGCTTGCTTTACATACATTTTGCCTAGTCTTCATTGAAAGTACCTGGCCTGACAGAAACATATTGCCTCCAAAACTAAAAAGAGAAAAAAATCCCCCATAGCTGCGCAACCAGTCCTTGAAACCTCATGTACAAAAGAGGCCTTGTAAAAGTTATGGGAATGGCAAAAGGTCCCTACACTGCAGTGATGTATGGCTAACCAGCTTCAACCTAAACTAATGTGTAGAAGTACTAACCACTCTGTCAAATGTGTGTATTGGGCTATTTAATATAAACTATTATCCAAGGTTGTTTTTCTTATCATAACATTTGTGATCTATCTGCATAGACTCTTTATGCTGATTAAACTATTCACTTGGTCACTGGATGCCATCATCACTCGGTATATACACATTGATTTATTGATACTTGATAAAGTACGAGTGTTGGTTATTTTACTTTAAAACTTCCATCCATCCATTTTCTCGCGCTTAATCCAGCTGGGTCACGGGGGGAGCACGCTGCCCATTACTCTGTGCACCAGACCCAGACCCCTATGAACCCCTCTGCAGGTGGTGAGCCCACAGGAGGGAGGAATTCCTTGACAGTCCTTGATTGTAAACTGTTCATAGGGGTGTTTAAAACTTATTATTGTCTTTTCAGACATTCACCACATATGGAATCTTTATGCCACCCTTCCAGATCCATTCAGACACTCGTACCGAAAAATCTGTGAAGTTACTTTACAGAATTTTACACAAGACTAACAAAGCATACCTCGATAGTCTTACAATTACTGCCAGAGTTAAGGTCAATGCTGTGGATGAGCAGGCTTGGCAGATAGGGGACGCACAAGGTCGGCTAAAATAAAGATTTCACTAGTCCACCACAGACGTTCTATTCCAGAGCCCTGACATAACCACTTACATATCACTGGTACAGGTCACTAAAAAAAAGTTAATTAATAAGATTAACTGCACATAATAAGGGTAGCACTATGGACCCTATATGACATGTACATGGGCGTGCATCAATATGTCCAAGTGTACATGGCCGTGACTAATGAGGCTCATCGGCGGACTTCAAATTACCTCCTTCATTTGGTCCAAATTTGCATACATTCTCTATGCAGCAGAACACTGAATCAATGACACAAGACTTAGCTTGTGTTTACCTCACCATGCAAACAAGACTGCCATTATAACAAATGAGTATCTCACTAAATCAATGAAATCTCTTATTAATTCAAATATGATTACATTATTAGTCTGTGATCAATATGGAGCTGATTTCAGAACAAACAAGGGGATTAGAGAGTGCATGGTCAGACAAGTGACCAGATGGCCTTTGCAACTTTGACCAAGATTACATCAATATATCATCGAGCAGAACAGAGGTTGTGGGAAAATATGGGGTTTTAGTAAACAAATCAAATCTTTATTTTTATATTTTGTTCATTGACTTGCTGTTAAAACTGCAGAATGGAAAGGCTCCACCCTCTCATACTGATATTTTCATTTTCATGTACTTGTTTTATTGTAAAAACATGGCTACTTGACATTTTTTAACCCTACATGTATGACCAGGAGTCTGTATTTTTGGAGTACAGAGTAGTGGGGGGAGGAGGTAGGTGAAAACCAAATTTACAACACAAAATTGCATAAACAAGTATGAATCAATCAAAAACAACCTAAGGAAGTTAGAGAGGAAGTAACACTAGAAAATGCATGAAGGACATAATATTATAGGTCTGTCATTGTTGATGGTTAGGTTATTTGACTCAGTCTGTATTCAAATGGTAAATCACTACTTATCTACTCCACAACAGTATCTTCAGTACGTTAGTATGTGGCAGTTGGTGTGGAAGACGACAAACAAACGTGTGTGTTGGTTGCCAGATATTGCACAATAGGTAAATACAAAACCGCCTCTATGAAAAGTGCCTGTTGTGTCGGCATGGCTTTTGTTTCGTTCGGTCTCATTTGTGATGGGATTTATCTCGGTAACATACAAAACCCTGGCTCTTGTTTGAAAGCAGAATCATTTACAATCCTTACTTAAAGTAAATGTGTATTTTAGCATCACAATAAACCCCCACAATAGCATGTATATTTCTCTTTTTCTAGTGCAACAAATGAACTGAAATGCATGCATATTATTCTTATGAAAGTGTGCCTCTGACATAATTGTCTCTGGATTCACTTTCCTATTATAGATAATGAGAAGGTGCTGATAAGTTTGTGCTTTTTCAATGGCTCATTCACATCATTCTGTATGGGGACTGTTGGTGTGGGTGTTATCACTTATTTAGAATTTTGCACATTTGCAAAGACTGCAAACACTCAGACATTTAGATGATCACAATCTATAAATGAGAGTCTGTATCAGTGCTGTTTCTTAGAATGAAATAATGCTGAGATCCATTTAATAGCTAAAATTAATACAAAATTATGACGTTACTTATGTCTCTCACAACACTGTAGAAATATCGGCAAAATTGTTCATTTTGTCTTCTTGTGTACTTTTGACATCTTGAGTTGTTTTTTAAGACAATACAGTAACGTGTCTTTACCTTGTTGACATGTTTCGGCTGCTATCCTCAGAACTGTCACCGGTGTTGGTGGTAGAAGTATATTTATATATCTAAAAGAGAATAAGATTACACAGATGTCTAAGAAAGAAATTCTCCAATGAAATCAAGTTTTATAAAGAGAGAACATGTGAGGACTGTACTTTTTTTGAGCATCAGAACTGACACTCACTGCTAATGAGAAGCAAATGGACACCTCTGTTCGGAAGCCGCTATGACTTGCTTTAATAAATTACTGTCCAATAAGAACTTTTATGATCTTGGCATATGTTGCCTTTTATAGGTGAAAATAATTGCGTTCCCAGATCAGTCCTGCCCCGGTTGGTTCCTTCTTGAACATGAGAATGAGCCTACCGAAGCCTACGAAATGAGATAGTTTCACAGTGTCTGCACAAGTCCTTCTCATTTGGGTCGTTACACAGCCCCTCCCCCACAACCAGCCCTCTCCTCCCTCTTTTTCTATTTCCTGGCATACCTTCAGAGGCCCCTCCCCTGTGCTGGCCCCTCTGCATGCCAAAGCCACAGCTCCTCCTGTGTTGTGCAGTGTGCACAACACACCGTGCACATGCCCTCCACACACGCACAGGCTCTATGTTGTTGTGAGCTGCCACTGAAGTGTGACAGAAGCCACTTGACAGGTGACACACACACACTTGATGTTATCGGGTCAGGGCCCACGATTCAGCCTCTTGAGTGATGAGAGACTGTCACTTGCATTGTTTATCTCCGATACAGGACAGGGAAGGGGAAATGACAGAGGGACAGCGCTGCTCCTTTCTTTGTTTGAGGTGTAGAGCTCAAGGGGAAAGAGGAGACTGTCAAGATGCCAAAGAAACTCCTGAAGCTGGAGATCAGCCACAAGTCTAAAATGAATGATATAGCTTATTGCTTATGAACTCTTCTTTGCTGATAAATGGTCACATTTCATAGCGAGTTTTTATCATGATCATCTCAAGTTTCCAGACTTGCCAGGAAAAATGGGGTGATCATGATTGGTATTATCATGATAATTAATTCTTTTGGCTATAGCTAAGGTACACTGAAACTGGATCTCGCCGAACTCCCCACAGCCCTGGGTCAAAGGTCATCTGTTCTGAGACTCCTTTGAAACATGCATCCTGTACTAATGCTGCCACTTGCGCACGTGTGCCCCTCAAGTGACCAATAATTAAATGGTGAGCTCTCCTAGAATCCTTTTGAACTTTCAGCATGCCTGCGAGGACTCTGTTACCAAAAGCCCATTTATAAAAAGGCGTTCTGGAGCTTATATCTAACATTTGACTATACAGTATAATCAAATGAAACAGATGTACAGATCTTGTATAAATTGGTCAATTATTATTATTTGGAAATGGACCTTGATGAGATTGACAAAACCCATGTGAACCTGGTTATTGCAAGCCTAACATTCAGTCTTTAAAAGAGCAAAAAAAACAACAACAACCTGTAGACGTTTTCTTGGTACAATAATTATTTTATTAAATTTAAAATATCTTTTGCACAGGTTAAAAATTAGACACTTGGGACTGAACATGGATCAAAATAAACACTCTTAAAATTAAAGAGACTTTCTCTTCAATTTGTTTCTAGGTATCTCTTTTGTCAGCTTAGAGTTGATAGGGAAGAGGCAATTTGGCATTATTCTTGATGAAATTGATGAAAATATTTAAAAGAATTACAAATATTGAGCCAGATTTGGTTCATTTGGAATGAATCAAATTTCATGTTAGAGCAGTCTCATTGTTTTTCTACTATAATGACGTTATTCAGACAAGACAACTTGGAGTATCTATTGATTAACTTTGTATGATATTGTTTTCTGGGCTGTGTTAGACACAAGTTATGCAAGTATGTATCTAGATTATGCATTTGTGCATGCAGCAGCAAAGGAAACTTTCTAAAAATGTAGTTTCTTTCAAACCTATCAAAAAAGCAGACCTTCCCTCAAACCTTAATAATGAAATGACAAATAAAACAAAGACATGAGCAAGGCCAATGCATTACATCTGTCAAAAAACATTAACAGGAAAGACATGTCTGCTCTTAAATAGTTCAGGAGAGTCTGGCTGCAGCAGCTGTATGCAATGAAGTTCCACTCTCCAAATGCCATCACTGCCAAGTGCTAAATACAAAATCATTTTTGAAACAAAGGAATTAACTTGTTCATTTCCAATAGCTACAAAGTGTTGTTGGCTAAGGTATTTGGGTTAGGTTTCAAAAATCAAGTCTTAGACCCCGCCAGGAGTGGAGGTAGTGGAGCTTCACACTCTCTATTGGCAGCAGTCAGACCCTTCTCAATTAGTTTACGACCCATAGCAGAGATCACAAAATTCAAATGATGTTTAATTGTGTAACGTACATGCCATAACTGAAGCCTGGATTACAAAAGTACCTGAACAAATTGCCAGTATAGTAGCATGCATAGCTGTTTAATATTTACATGTATTTACAGAGTCAAACTAAGAATAACAAGTGTGTTTAATGTTTCATTTATCTAAAATGGAGACCAGAAAGCAGCCTTATAGTGACATGATGAGTAATCTTGACATGCGCATAGAGTAGTCTGTTGTTTAAAACCCTACCGTTTACATAGAAACAGCTCAATTAGTATATCCCAAACTATTGCTACCAAATTGCATAACACAATGTGTTTTTCACTGTCTGAGCATGGGGCTCAAAAAGGTTAATTTACAATGTTAACCGTGCCGTGAAGGGAAAAGCAAATAGGAAAGAGCATGCACAGCACCAGGAGGACATTAAGCTGCAGTCACATCTCTCTCTCCCCTGTCCTCTCCCTCGCTCGCTCAGCCCAGTGACAACAGTGGGCTCCCTGATGTGTACAGAGACACAGGGCTATCATCATCCATCATGGAGACACTGAAAGCATCTTTCAGCAGTGATCAGACTGTAAGCAGACGCACAACACTGACACCTTCTCCCTTTTGCCTTGTCTGGTTGAGGACTGCAGAGAATGGCCTTTTACAGTGACAAAACATATGCACAAATATCAAACACAAAAGAAATACATCTGAGAGCAGGTCTACAGATAACCTTATTGCAAAGTAGTACATTACATCATATGCATTTGCACATCTTGTAAGCTTACACCATGGAAGTGTTTCTGGAAGACATATTCAATATACTGTGAGTGAAGTTTGTCAGGTGATAGTGGCTCATAGGATGCTGCACACAGTAAGGATATTGCTCAGTTACAGTTAGTGGGAATAACATTGCACACAGTGTCCCTCTGGTACTGCTGTTCTGTCCACCTCCATCTCATTTACACTGGAGTGCTAATATAAGCAATCAGCCTCACTGGGGGTACATAAACACTTGATTTCAGAAGTGCCTTTGATAAAACAGAGCACCCGCCCCAGAGCATGTTAATATGCTTCTCCATAAAGCTTATCTGCAACTCAGGTCATCAGTGCCAAGTGGCAAGGGGCTGATCGCCATAGCAATATGACCCGAGAAGCAGTTACCCCTCTTATGGCTCCTTTGACAATAGGAGCCAACTGTGGGCCTACTATTGAATAATCAAAGACCCCGTCTACACATAATAATGCAGAGGTTTACTGGAGTTGAACGTGCCAAATTAACCCGTGGTTACATAAAAGAACCTCATTTACAAAGAAATCATAACATTTTTATTGTCCAACATCCAGGTTAAGAGTGGACCTATTGAATTGGAAAGTGGCTAAAATCAGTAAAACAAATACATGTCATATCATTTTAATCGGCAACATGAATTTTAAGACAGAGCAGGACTCTGCCTCCTGTTGTTGTCAGGTACATGTGATCATACCATATAATTTGGTGGACTAAAGATTGGGCCTTTGAAGAAGACTTTGATAGCATATGGTTATTCCCTGCTGCCTCACACTCTCTGCTCTGTAGGGGGCCAGAGGGATGCATGCACAACTTTGTGGGCTGCACAAACTTTTCACTTCTCTGAAACTGAGAGATTACACCCCGATCACAGCAGGTGGAACAGCAGGCCTCCAGGCATCTCCCCTTGAGCTCCTCTAATCTCCATTTTACACCCTAAAGACAAACTGCTATCCTACACATACACACACACACACACGCACACACACACACACACACACACACACACACACACACACACACACACACACACACACACAC
>KN515934.1:42173-62449 GCA_000787155.1 Scartelaos histophorus
GGAAGGCACTATCAACATAAATCAACTGCCATACCTCCCAAACTGCCTTGGCCATCTGACCATGATTTTGTGTACATTGTTTTCAGTCTTGTTGATGTTATTCCTTATCAGTTGTTTCAAACCAATCAGAGTTTTTCTTTCTCCTGGCTCTGGCACTGCAGACTAAATCAAGCTGTCATGAACCAGACTGCACAGCTAAATGGTGCAGCCTGAAATGCCACCTGTCCACAGCTTGTGGCGATTTATTATTCCCCATTTATTTATTTTTATATGGAGAACCAACTATGTGGTGGAAATGCAACAGCGTCCATGCCTTGGCTCTTACATTCTTGCACAGGGATTTGAGTCGTTTTTTTTCCCCAGATAATCAGACCTAAATGGTCCATTAGCTCATCGAATGCAAAAGATTTGGTTTACAGCAGTTATCAGAGGTATTACACAGTGGTCAGCCTGGTGCATTTATTCCAATTTAGGCATTTTGGCTAATCCTATTCATTTGGTTTACCTCCAAATCTTCTTGGAGCCCATCTCATTTCTCAAAAGAGGCTTGATAGTTAACTGTTCACCCAGAGACTTATGTGATGACCAATGAGGGAAAGACTAAGATCTTTACCCATAATGTGCCCCTCATTAGCTTGTGACATAAGGAGCTTTTTGTTACAGGCATGGAGCAACTTGATCTATGTGCATTTCTTTTATTATAATTTTTTTCTTCAAATGATAAATTGTATATAGTATTTTGTATTAATGGCAAAATGTAAATGTAACAGCAGTAACACTTTTCAGACAGTGCGAAACGAGGATCAGAACTGTTGACTTGGGGATGCCTTATTGTAATTCTTTGACCCACCCACCAGTTGGTTTGCAGCGCCCTAACAGACTGCTCCTTCATCAGTCAAACCATTTGACCTAGACAAAAGTTAATTGCTGTTCCCATCTTAGATCCTTCTTTGTTTAATCCAAAAACATGATTTTACTTATCCTATTTTTAGTTTGCTACGGCGAAGCAGAGATCATTTGTTAAAAGAAATTATTACTCCAAAGAACATAAGGGAATTTGAGAGAGAGCTGCTTACGGCAAAATACTGTATAAAGATAAGATCTGAGAGGTGTGGAGATGAGAGAAGGAGGCGGAGGAAGGGAGATTACATGTGGCCCCACTAAAGGTTGTTCAGACAAAAATCTGAATTAGTAGTGCACTATATCCCCTCCATCCCTACCCCCCCGCCTGTGCCCATATCCATCATGTTAATATACCTACGGCATGGCCCTCTGGGTAATATATCTTTGACCTGTGATTACTCTAACAGCTTATTGTTTGCACACTGAACAATCCCATTATGTCGGGGATCTGTTTACATACAGCCATGCCGTTTAGATTAACACAGTGTGTGTAGGTGAGCGGGCTGAGAGAGCTGCTGTTGCCTCTGCGGCGTTTGAGCACTATGTTCACATCTAGACAGTTGCTAAATCTGCTTGGGGTCATGAGAGGGAGAAGCCTACACAAGGCCTGTTTAAAAGGGCAGAACGCTGGAAATGGCTGAAAAACAAAGAGCCGCCTACAGCTTTCCACTATGATGTTCAAAAGAGGTGAGAATCAGAAACCTGCTGTGGTATTTTGAGATATGTCTTATTTCTTTGTTTTGTTGTTTTTGCTCCATTTTAGTGATCATTTAGTAGAGCATGATATTACAAAAATATGCAACAACAATTGGAATTATTTTTTGTTTTTTATTATTATGATTTTGGACAAGGCTCTAAATCTTTATCAGCTCCTAACAACAGGGACAGAGATTTGTGCAGCCCTATCTTGTCTTTCATCTTTATGTTTGCTGCAGTGCTACATATCTTAGTAGTGGCTGTTAAAGACTGATCGGGACACGAGGGCAGCACAGACTGCACATCTGCTGAGCTGTGGTCTGCTCATTAACACAGAGTTAACCCCAGCAGGACGTCAGCTCAGCCGGCCCACAGAGCCTCTGCATGTTTGAGGTCAAAGGTCACTCACCCTCTTAGAGGAAGTCCCTCTGTGAGAGACAGAGATCAGATAGACACACTCCTATGACCTTTTCAACTTTGGGTTGACAAGACAAGTTTCTTGTCTTTCCTTTCTCCAAAGACCACTGCAGGATCCATGATTCCTGGCAGACTCGCTGCATATCTGTATTTTTGACATGGGTTGAAAGGACAGGTGTTGACAGCAATCCATGGGACACTTATTTCTCTTAACTTATTTTCCCTTATACAACTACATCACGTTATGTTCCAAACATCAGTCTTCAGTTTCCTATTAAAATCCATGTTTACATGCTTTTCAGTATTTGGTGGACAATCTCCTCCATATTCCCCCAAAAATTAAGTAAAAGAACAAAAGAAGAAGAATTATGTATGTACCTAATGAACCTAATCAGACAATTGTTTATGTGAGGTTTGGATTAAGTGTCATATTTATTTGAAAACAAACTCCGTGAGTTGCCTGCGGGCTTGTTCCCTCTGAAAGTCAACATGCAATGTACAGCATCTTGAACTTTACATATTGTACATATATACAGCACTACTTTAGTAAAAGGGTGTAATGGTGTGTGTGTGTGATTGTATTCCCTGTTGCTGTGTGTCCATCAGGTCCACTGTGGTCTGCAGTGAGCTGAGGGACAGCGCAGGGCCATGGCCATGTCATGGAGCCCTGATGCCCAGCACACACTGAGAGGTAGAGATGCACTGCTGAAGGTCAACCACTCGTCTTCTCCATCACAAGCTTTTTAGTCATTGCCAGTGTCAGCTGTTTGTTCCTTGGAGCACATTGATACCACTGACTCCATTTTGTAGTCTTCACAGTACATAGAAGAGTGCCTACAAGGTGGCTCGAAATCCAAGTGACATTTCAAACCATGCAAGGTTTAACTTAGATCTTGCATTGTCACCCTCACAGTACTGCAAAGTGTAAAAAAACAGGAACCAATTTCAAAAGAATTGAAATATAAACACGTCCATGGGTCAATGTTTGCCTTTGCTCTCAGATGGGATGAGGTTTCCAGCACTATCTAAAGTTAATGAATTTACTTTCATTGAAATAAAATTAGTATACATATTGGTATTTTGGGTAGCTCCAAGAAAACAAGTATTTCTAGAAGTATTTAAATGTATGCTAAAAGGTTTTCAGGTGAGTATTGGGCTACTGTCCATGCTGCTTTATTTACTTATTCCTATTTACAAGAAGCAGAGGGACAACTGGGGTGGAAGACAACTCAAGATAGAATGGGTTGTACAATTTCTTTGTCCACATATCTTCAAAAGACATGATTACTAGTCAGCCTTTGGCTAACACCTTCTCACACCATCCAAAGTTTGTTCCAGTTTTTCATTAAGGTAAATGTTTTTTTTTTAATCAGGAGAAGAGAGGTATTTACAGAAGCATGCATTGTTGTCTCCCCTTTGAGGAGATAGTAGTCATTCCAACATTGGTTCTCTGTATTTTCTACAAAAAATCTGGAGCCAACGGCCAGGAAAGGTGATGGGATCCTACAGGGTTTCTCTGTATAGTCGAAGGATTTCTGAGCATCAGAGTTGAATGTTGTGCTTTGTAGGTGGGTTGGTGCGATTGGTCAGCCGCTGTGATGTCATCGCTGCTTCAGTGCTCGGCCATCTGTGAACACAGAGAGAGGTTTGGGAAGAGAAAAGAAAAGTTGAGCATGAGTCACACCTTTATTATTGCAAGAGTGTAGCAACCACAGGCATAACAACCGCTGCCTTATTAGAGGGTGATGGCAAAGTGACTCATGGTGTCAGTATTTGGATGTGCAGGCCTTGTGCTGTCTCTACAGCCTGTATGAAAACTGAGGTGACATGAGCACCATGTGAGTGTACATGGCATTCCCCTGGCTCAAATCCACAGTGACACTGGGAGCAGTGTGTGGTGACTCCTTCATCAAATTCTATTAGGGCCAAGGAGAGACGAGTACATTTAAACACGCCGTGGCTTTGCATGCAACTACAGTCATTCACTCACTGATGGCCCTGAAACGTGGAATAGGTGATCTTTGTTGTGTATCAATATATATGTAGTAACAGTAATAACAGTAGTAATAGTTGCAGTGATAGTTGAACATTATATATGTATGATGATTATGTGACAGTATGCAGTGTGGACTTTTAATTTGGTCAGGCCAATTGGTGGCACTGGGATGCACACAATACATAAGCGCTTCCCTGACTATGGTGCAGATGTTGTAGCTTCCTTGGTGATGTCTTCATGCGTATTATGTATGTACCTTGCTTCTTGTATTTTCAGATTATTATTTGCCCCTAAGGTAGAACCTTCTTTGTGTCAGTGGAGAGCTGTGATTGCCCGGCCTCCTCCTTGCTGTGCGTTTTATTAATATTCATTCAGAAATTAAATATAGGTTCATATTAACAGGTATTTTCAGTAGTAGTTGTTGTAATGGTAGTTGTAGTTGTAGTATTATTAGTAGTTTTATTAAATAGTAGAAGTAGTAGATAACAAATTAAGAGTGAAAACAGAGATTGGTTACGAGCTCTTCCATGTATTGTTCAGGTTTCAACAGCAGCAAACCATGTCCTACAAGCTACACAACTGAGATCACAGACTACCCCGAGGCGCTCTCCCTGTGCTCCACTTCAGCCCTCCTGACTGACTCAAGTCCCTGTGATAAGGTCTGTGATGGGAATGCAGGGGCCATTTGGACCTCCAAAGCCAGGTGTTAGCTCTTCAGTTCGTTGGCTCATCAATAATTGACAGAGGCAAACCAATCAGAACAATTTGCTCACCACAGCGAAGTGCTGGAGCAGCCTAACACCAGTGAATCATTAATGAGGCAATTAGCTGAAATGGTTAGACGGTTAGGCAGTGTTCTTGTGACGTTCCTCCAGTGGTGTCCTGATCCCACATCTGCACATGATGGACTGATAGTGCGCTGAGACCCTATCAAGTAGACACCTTCTGAGGGATTAAATAACACAAGACAGAGGAATGAACTTTGTTACAGCTGGAGTCAGTGGGTTGACGCGAGCTCCTCTTCTTTTGACCGCAGTGAATATCCCAGCTGACTATTACCAAAGGAGACTGGCTTTATTGGTTGTTGTTACCATTGCAGAGCCCACCTCATGCTCCCACTCTCCCCTGAACAAGTGTGGGAGAGCCTTTCTGGACAGAAATAAAATCGACTCCAGTGGCATCACTCAAACATGGGTGAAGCAGCAACAACAATAACAGCAGATATAGGCTTTGCCTTTGAAGAGTGCAGATCCTGGATTGTTGTATAAAAGGAAAATCAAAGGCCCAGGGGAGCTGCTCACAAAGCCCCATCGATCCACCATATTGGAACCATTTCATAGTTTATCGATGTGCCTCTACCAGCTCGCACCCTGAGCCCAGCACATGTGCTCAATTAAAGCAGCACCCTTGAACCAACAGCAAAGCAGGTGATAAGAGTGGTAGATGATTGTAATAAGAAATAAAATATGAAACCAGTTAGAATATGAAACAAAATTCAACCCTTTACAATCAACAGAATTAGCCGAAAGAATCAGTATCTGGCATTATGATAATATATGCATTAATATCCACATCTTTTGATACTTAAGTGTGCGTAAATATTGTTCAAATGATGCATGTTTTATTGCTATTCAAAATCCATTTAGTTTTTTTCTTTCTTTTTCTTTCCAATTATAAGGTTGGGGATGGTGATGATTACTGTTCATTCTATTTCTTTTTAGAGTCTATTGAACCACTGCTAATGCTGTTAAGGACAATGAAAAAGGCATATCTTGATTCTGCATCTGTGAGATATTAGGAAATACACCCCCGAGGGTGGATGATAACCTTCTCTGTTGACTTGGATCACATATTAGTGTTGTAATAGAAAATGTTAAAGTAATTAATTAGTTATTTACATGGGTTAAGTTGTGTATGTTTAAACTGACACTTTAAATGGGGCAGATATGAGGCTGTTTTAATGATTCTTATTCATTCTTATAGCTCTCTTGGGAGGCCACCTTCAATAAGTGTTTGCAAACAGGAAATTTGCAGGACATCTTGAGAGAGTCATTACCAATGAGCCTTATGTGCTCTGAGATTAACATGTAATTAAAATAGTAAATCAATATTTATTACGGTCAGCCATTTCTCAAATTCAAAAGGGACACATGTTTTTCTGGGCCCTGAGATGTGTTTAGAGTTGACTTCAGTGTCCCACTGCTTTTAGGAGCCACTCTTTTAAATGACTGTACTTACTGTAGATTCTTCTATACACATTTATATGTTCAATAGGCCGTGAAGAAAATGCATAGCACAGTATAAACTCTGTTGTCCGTTCTTTGAAATGAAAAGGCTTGATGTACTGCTGGGTTCATTGTTTAAAATTACTTGACATATAAATGGCCCAGGAAAACATTGGTTGGCCTCAATTATGCATTGAAAATAAAGTTATGAGCTGGAGGGTGAATTATTGATGTTGGCACCGTGGAACAAGAGCATGGTTGGCAATGTGTCACACTTACTTATATATTCATATTTTTTTCCTGATGCGTCATCTTGTATTGATAAATTTTCATCTAAAACTCTATGACGCCCTGGTCGGTGAACGATGGAAACACACACAGTGAAATATTGGAAACATAATGCAGTATTACTGGAAGAGAGGAAAGAGATAACATATTGAGTAACATAATGTATTCTCATAAATAGTAAATATTAAATAACTCACTGCATACTTTATAAATATGTTGCACCGAGGGTCACTTATGTGATGAAATTTGATCCTTACCTGCACGAGTGCAAAAGTAGAGAATAAAAAGGACATGCAGAACAGTTTTATATATAGTATGTGATTCAAGTATATTTGAAAAATGTTATTAACTTTAAGCTATGTATAGGTGAAATATCAGTTCGAAAAAACTTGCTTCACAAAGGAAATATGCCTTTACATATTCCGGATAAAAGCATTAGAACCATGATTTAAACATAAAGGTTTAGTTTGTGAAAGGAACTTCCACTACTATCTGACCTTCCCCATCAGAGGTTATATTACTCGTACAGTGGAAGCTTGGCCGGACTTGAACAGACAGTGCTACCATAATGTGTTGAGTGTTCCCATAGTGATGTTAAATACACTTCTTATGTTAGACATCCAGAGTTCCTGTCTTTCTTAAAAACTCTTGGGCTAAATTAAACAGTTTGCACTAGATACCTGTACCAGCATTGTTCATAGCACATGTAGATTTTACTATTTAGTCTGTTTCAGTTTCGAACTTCCATGACTCAAAACTCCGTCTTTCACCACTCTTCCGGCAACTGCGATACTTTAACTTTTATTTCCTATAAATGACATGCTTTATGTCAATCAGCAGTGGGAGTCCATTGTTAACCTCTCTGCACCTCAGCTAAATGTGTGCAGCCCATTTGGGAGGTGTGAACTGTTTTCTGTGACAGAGGCGGCTTTCGTTTTCCCCAAGCTCCATTATGTTCAGCTGTAGAGGGAGGATCAATAACTATCAGAGCACTAGGATAAATACATTTATCAAACTATGATACTACACAATACTACAACCTGATACATTCAATTACATGTATCCAGAACTTAAAATAACAAAAAAACGTTCTCATTCCCTTTAAAGACTCTCTCATTCACGTACTATGTTTTTTTCAGTACATTTTGCAGCTATATTCTTTGTTTAGTCTGTTCCCGTGGTGAGGATGAGGAACAGGCATTTTGAGTTATTATGGGACATTATCACCAAGAACCGTTTTCATTGTATTTAAAGATGTTTAGTGAGCAGTGACAAACATGCTTTATATTTTGTATCAAAAGGAAAAACACATGTCTGAAGTCAATGAAGTCAGCTCTGCCTCTAACTGAGACCATCTGGACCTAATCGAGTTTTCCCCTTTGAATCAACAGCTGCTGAAATTACACCGCAATATGATTTCCCTCTGTATAAATGTTAGCTTATTGTTTTAAATCTGAATCTGCTTGTCTTGTAATATTATTGTGTGGTTTTAAAATCTGTACTCAAGCGAAAGCCTTTGTTACACATGAAACTATTCTTACTTGTTTGTGTGGAAATACATACGAAACTATTGTGCACATAGGACCACAGGCAGTGCACTTTTTTATATCAGTCTCCAGCCTGGATAAGTGGCTTTTCATGAAAAGCATTGTGAAAAATCCATGCCAATACAGCCCTTACAAGCTTGAGTGCTCATGAATTGTCGTGGTATATAACATGTAGAAGTTCAAAAGAAAGATTAAAGTGAATTTCTTCTTAACTTGCTCACATAAAAATACAATTACACTGCATCAAAAACCAGGAATAGGAATAATAACAAGTTCAAAATAAAGTAAATCAAGAGTAACAACTACTGACTCCTCTTAAAAAGGTAAAAATCCGCTATTCCTTCTCATGCACCTTTCTCCTTCCTCATCCATTTTTCTCCTATAAGCTGGTGTGTGTGTGTGTGTGTGTGTGTGTGTGTGTGTGTGTGTGTGTGTGTGTGTGTGTGTGTGTGCAGCGCTGGCTGGTGGACGACTGTGTGTGTGTGCAGCGCTGATCGAAGGCCTGACTGTGTCTGTCAATCTGTCAGCGGCTGACACTTTTACAACACGCGCACTACACTGATGGGTGCCATCATTCACATAACGATTGGCCCTCTCGCTCAAATCTAAAGACAAGAGCAAGTGAGCGGGCTGGAGGATTGGATGTGAGCAGAGCAGGTGACTAATGGCTGTGCGGATCAGAAAGAACAGAGGTGGAGATGGCATTTTGCTCATATCTGTGTCTCTATTTCAACATTTTCATAAGCTTTACATGTTGACAGATTTTCCTCTCTGCGCTACTCTCTGTGGTTTGTCTTTTCCACTCACTTGAATTGACTCAATGACATTCTGCTGACACCATTTTACACATTTTATTCTTTTGAAGGCACTGTTTAACACAAAAGTTTTTAGAATGGATTTTCTCTAAATGACTTTTAAATGCAATTCACTGTTGATTTGGATTTGGGTTGATTTTAAGCTTATTTTATGGTATATATTTTATGCTAACACTGTACGATGCCTTCCTCAAACTTGTGAGATATACACATTTGTTCCCTACATGTTAAAAACATTATACATTTCCACATGGTAACTGTAAATGTAAGAAAACATGTTACAAAATGACCTAAACATGTTATATTGCCATATGGGCCTAAAGATATTTTACCATGTGAGCAGTATAGACTAATTAAAAGAGTGCACCATAAGGAACAGTTGGATCTGCACAGATCCCATGGAGTGTTCCCTGGAAACGAGCAGTGCAAAGCGGCCCAGAGGACTCAGAAAAGTCAGTGTTTGTCTGCTTGTGGGACACCAATAGAAGCCCATAAATCCTTCTTTTAATAGAGGAAGCATTTTATATATTTAATTTATTTATTTAGCACATATATAACATAACAATAAAAAAGGACACTAGATAAAAAAGTAGGTGCTGGAAGAGGCAAAAACTCAAAAGGGCTTATATTAAAGCCTCCAACTTATGAATACATTTAAATTGAACATTATAGCTGTGCATTACTAACAATTACGCACGTCTTAAATTAAATACATTTGATTTGACATGGATTAAAATACAATAAAACATTGACAATTGAATGATTATCAAACATTATCATGAATTTCCTCACACTCTTTTTGAACAACCTTTCTGATATGTGACAATTCACAGCCTCTGTATTGTAGGCAAAACTGAGCTCTTGATGTGATGCATTTTGGAACATGAATATTATGATTTTGACAAGTATTGTATCTATGAATCTCTGCATGTCCAGTGCCTATGTCTGATACGCCCATATGCACCTGCCAGTAATTTCCACTAAGATGTGTAACTGCTATTAATTTAATTAATTAATTAATTAATTGTGTGGCAGGGGCTGGGTTTCAGGGAAGGGCCTTATGTGCTCTGCACTGGGCTTGTGTTGTGATAAACTCCTGTGTCATGTTTGTAGACTGGATCAGACCAGGCGATGACCACTGCTTAAATCTACACTGGCAGGTGATAACATGATGTGGACGGGCATCTTTGTCCAGCTTCCGCTTTGTCTCCTTTCCTTCTCTCCTTGCTGTAGTTTCTTTCCTCCCTCCTTCCCTCCTTGTCGCACGGATGTGTCGAGCCCAAGATGTCAGATTTTTCCCCAGCAGACAGTGCGCTGTGTGACAGAGGGACTGGAGCTGTACATCAATAGATGACACCACACTTCCCCCTCCTTCTTCTCCTTCCTCACATTAAATATGGCCGAGCCTTTTTGATCACTGAAAAGGCTTGTGATAGGAGCGGAGCCACTCTCAAACAAAAGAGTTTCATCTGTCATGTTTGCCATATGCGCGCTAACTACTTTTCCATCAGAAGGGGAATTCCACATAATGCCACATAAGAAAAAGGAATAGTTAGAATAGGATTTTTCTTCAACTTGGTGTTTTTGTAGTCAGTATTGTTTTTCATTTTTATTTTTATTTTTATTTTTATTCTGGTTTATTTATTTTCTAAATAAATTCTATTTTCCTAATGATATGATCTGATCCTAGTACAGAAATTGAGAATGACTTTAGGGAAAGGGTCATGCAAACCAGCCGTTTAGCATATTGTATCTACGGCACCTGTGCCTGGATGCATAACTCCAGAGAGTGAGCTGGCAAAGCTCACTGTGATACTAGAAATTACAATACTAATTCAGCACGGGGGATTTATTCACCAGCCGGGGACAATTTATGACAGTGTGCGGACAGGGCCAGCACAGGCACAGGAAGAGGGAATAATAATGCTGGCCAAAGTGATTAGCTCAATGAGAGAAACTGTGCGTTTGTAGCCCTGCAATTATTATTGTGTTTCTCATCACATAATGAGTTTGAACAATGCAGTTAATGGTATTATTGGCCAGGCACCAGGAGTGAGTGTATATAAGCTTGATAGCACTTTTTCATCAATAAATCACTCTAGTGCACATGGCAATATTTAAATCTATGTTATTAAAATTGTTGGAACAACACTATCAGATTTATGTTGTGTTATTTTATTATAGATTGATTATCATCATCACAGGCATATCTGATTTGCGTGCAGGCAGCTGGAGAGCGATTGCTTTAATCCATTTTGATTGCTCTGCGGAGGAGCGCTGCGGCTGTGCTTGAATGGACAGCTCCTCGCTGCTGCTCCTGTGATTGGCTTTGCAAATAAAAGATTGTTTTCTTCCCCTTTCTGCTTTGTTTCCACCACACACTGACAACAAACATTATACAAACACTTAACATCCTCCACCACTTCATTTGTGTGAGGAAAACTCAGCTGTTTGTCATCCATAATATGATGATAACAAATGAAAAGAAATTAGTTTTGAGGCCTTCAGATTAAATAATAATAATTATTCATATGAATAAATTGTGTTGACAATGATGTCTATAATTATTAAATCAGTTTCACCCACATCTAACCTGCACTGTCTATTTGCAGGGAATTAGTGGCTTAATTTTTACCCCTAGGCTGTAAATTTGCTGTGGATTTGAGGAGATCAGGCCCTCAGCGCCAACATGGCAGCAGAGGCAGTCTAGCATGCACGCTCACCGATATGCTGCAGAATTACGGGGCTCTTACAACTGTGACAGGCCTGAAATTACAATTGAGTTTCGCTCTTTCCTGTTTCCACCCCTAGCTCCTTCTTTGCTTTTTTCTTGTTCTCCCGTTCTCTCCACTGGCTCCCTCTCTCTGACGACTCAATAACAGGTGCCATGCTAAGAGAGCTGTTCCAGCCACCCCTGAGTGGTTGTGTCAGCACCAGTGTTAAGGCTGAGCTTTCTAACCTGCTCACCATGCAGTAAAATCCAGCAAGAAAAATCTCTTTGGTCCCCAAATGGCGCCCACTGGGAGCCATCATGTGCTAAATTTCACCGGGTGGTTCTCCCTCGTTATGCGTCTGTGGCCCCCGGACTCCGATTTACAGATACAGCCATACTGAGGCTTTCTGCATGGCCAGCCCACGCAGCTGTGATCAGCAGAAAAAAATGACCACAAAAAAATAAATAAATAAATAAACAAATCAACAAACACATAAGAAAAGGCCATTTCTTTGCAAATGCTTGAATAAGGAGTTTTTGTGTGCCATCTGCAGAAAATGAAGCGCTCAGTCGAACCCTGATTGCACTCATACCGGTTTGGCCTGACTACTTAAAAACCTGTTAAATGTAGGAAGTGGTACTATTGGTGCGAAAACAAATTGATAAAAGCTTTTGTACGCCTCCTCTTACTCTTGATTTGAAGAGCCAATTTACTAAGTACGACTCGGGCTGATTCTGACTTCACGTTCCTTAGACACAAACAAGGCAATCTGTCATTACCAACACTCGTCTGTAACATAACTTGAGGCACGCTCCCTCAGATGGATTTTTGTAAAGCAGAGGTTGCTGGCAAAGTCTATGCAAATGGCCCAGCGTTGTGGAGAACTGCGTGGAGAGATGGGATGCTAGAAGCGGGCAATAATCATAGACAGATTGTGTGCAAACAAGAGATGCTAAGTACTTCAAACCTGACACATGTACATGGACTATATTAGGTGATTGCCAGTATTTTAAATCTTTGCCACACTTTTGCCAGCACAACACTGCACATTAAAGCCTGAACATGGCCCATTTTCATACTGTCTACCAAGTAGTCTGCATCTCAGCATAAATCATTAATCCTTTGTGTACATTTTGCTGGTGGGAGGAGTGGATATATGTTGCATATAGGTAATCTAAATTTAGCCATCTATACCATCACAGGCGTTTCATTTTACGCAGACAAAAAATGATAAATTTCAAAGGTGACCTGATGGTTTTCATTACAGTTGATTGATCGGTCCATGTGGGGGTGTCACAAAATGGCCACAGCAGACATTGTACACCTTTGGGAGTGCACAGTCTATAGTGCCCTGTACAGGCATAAGGCATAAATGGTCAAACTCCATAGAGCTCGAGCCCAAATTCTCAAAAACTTTTTATTCAGAATGTGCCTAACTCAAAAAGTTATGACATAGTTATTTATGAAACAAAATGAAAAAAAAACAAAAAAACATAGAAAATGTGAATCTCTCTTAAGAACTCATAAATAAGGTGTGCAATTCATCATAAGAGTAAGAAAGAAATGTCAAGGGCACAGGAGTCCCTCTTTGTTGGGGTCACACACACACACACACACACACACACACACACACACACACATACATCATAAATACACAACATGAACACGCATGCAAACAATAGTCTAACACACACACATGCAAATGGTGCATTGTGACCACACTGTGCTACATAAAAAGTTGAGGCATTGACAAATCACTGAGACCTGGAAGTGGGGCCGAGGTGGGACTAATTGAAATGAACTTTAGAGAAGGGGGGACACCTAATTAAACATGAACTTTCTATCCTGTGTTTGTGTTGACATCATGGGGCCTAAATTTCAGCTCAACTCCGTTCAAACCTGCAAACAAAAGGATAGAGTGTTGCGTGCTAGAAGAAGGAATAAGGTCATTGCTTTTCCTCAGTGAGAACATATTTTTCCTTGTCTGCAGTCACGGGCGACACTTTGCAGGAGTGTGCGAGGGCCCATTCATTATGCACTGCTTCTCCGCAGAGAGCGGCGCATATGGCGACTTGTGTTTACGCGTTTATCTGCAGACAGCCATCATGAGCTCTGTGCATATTATTGGCACACACACCTGTGAGTGCACGGGGCCAGACAAGTGCATGCGTGTGCATATTTGCCTTGTTTGTTGCTGTTTATTGCCTGCTCTATTTTCTGTGCGACTGGAGCGGGGAAGCTGTGAAGTTTCACTGTAACAGGCTAATTCCTCAGTGGCTGTTTAGAGAGAGTCTCCAGCAGTGCTAAGTGTTCTCCTCGTGGTGCCTGATCAGAAAACAGGAGCACTTTAGTCAGTTTGTTTAAGGTCCCTGGAGAAGGCTCTCATATCCTCCCTCTGCCCGCACTGCCCCTCCAGCACACACACACAACCACACACACACATGCACACATGAACACACACACACACACACACACACACGCGTGAACACACACGAACACACACACGAACACACAAACATGCACACACACCCTGTCACACATACGCGCACACACCCACACACACACACAAACACACACACATGAACACACACATACGCGCACACACACACAGTGTCTTTCTCTTTCACTGATTGAATGGCTTCACTTTTTAGAAGTATAAAGCCAAAACACACACACATATTTTTTATTCTACAATTGTAAATGAACATATATGTTTTAACTCACAGTAATGCAGTGTTTCATAAAGCGCTCTTTTTCTTGTGAAAAATGCTCTATAAAGCTTACTTTTTTATTTATTAATGCAAGAAATAATAATTGACCATTTTTAAATGTTTAAATCATCTCAAATAGTAGGTGAGGTAGGAGACATAACAGTAAATCTTAGCAGTAAATCTAGCATAAAAGTTAGGTGAAACAGGTGTGCTCCAGCCCCTGCAGAGCCTCATTACCTTTGCAGAGAAACACTTGAAGAACATCTCAGATGCCCTTGGGCAGCTGGGGGTAGTACAAGTCTTTCATCCCTACATTTTCCCATCTTGTTGAGGACTTATTAATTCACAACCACTATTAATATCAGCAGTTCATTTCAGGTTAGAGCAAATCATATACTATGCGGCTACTCATTCATATTGTGTTAAAAACATAACATTAGATATAATAAAGCTGTCCCCATGTAATAGAGAAAATGACTTGAAGAATTTGGAAGTAATTTATTTGTCCTCTTTACCCTGTGCTAATTAAAAGTGGCATTGTGGATGTTTGGATTTCTGCATGGTGAATTTTCGCGTTTCTTGAAGACTCCCTGTGTTTTCCACAAAGCCCTTTTTTCTATGTGCTATCCCTGTGAAAAAGGTGAGTTTTACTCAGAAAAGTTGACAAGTGTGAAATTACGATAGGAAGTGCTTCATACCTTGCCATTTACCTTCATTCATTACCAGTCTGTACACACACATTCACACAACTACAAGGCTCAGCTGACTGGCAGATATGGCACCCGTTTTCCATAACCAGACGCAAAACACCACACACATTATGCATGCAGTCTTGTCCAGGCACTTGTAGAAAAAGGTTAATTCTTCAAACAGATTGCTTTGCCTTTGGAGTGCTATTGAAAGTGGAGCCAAAGGTGCTGGAGGAGAGGCTGTGAGTAGTGGGCCTACATGGATTATAGCTCATCCATACGCCTCTTGCTGTGGTGGTCCCAGGCCAGAGGCAGGATCCATGTGAAGTTCAAAGAGAGACTCTGAGGGGTCTGTCTGCTGTTAGGAGGTGGCAGGGTCAACACACAGACTCCTCCTTATCTTCTCTTACCTCTATGTTATGTATATCATTAAAAAGTCAGATTTCACACAGCAAAATAGAAACTATTGTGAATTCAATTAAATTTTTTATTTTGGATTCAGATTTGATCATTTTAAATGTTATTACAAAATATTCAAATGTTTTAAAATATATTGTCATAATAAAACATGGAAAGGATTTTGAGGACTTTGGATTATACTTGAGTACAAAAGGAATCCTAATGGCCTAATCCTAATGTCTGTGGTGTTGTCCTAAAGTGATCCAGCTGACAGCGGTCAGACTAGCACAGGGAGCACTGGGCAGCAGTAAGTCTATGTCTTTCAAGACCACACGCTGTGTCCGAATCACATCTGTAGCGTAATTGATACAGGCTCATGCTGTTGAGTTTAACCAGGCCCTTTATGGATCTGAGCTCAGATCTCTCAAAGCTGAAGGGCTCGGAGAACAGAGTAATGGCTTCACACACATGGGCCATGGCTGAGTGACTGCTGTAAGATCACAGATCCAGAACAGAGATCCAGATGACATTTGTTAGGCTAATGCTATGAGAGTATTTCTTCATACCTTAATACATTTGTAGGGACATTAGGTATTAGGCTTTATAGTATTGTTGTAAAAATGTTTAATTGCTTTTACGATCTAGATCACAACTGTGGAATTATGTCATGTTAATTTGCTGACAGATCGTATACTATACAAGCATCTTCATTTTTCCCATGCTTGGAAATAGCACAAAGAGTTGAGTGTGGCCCTATTGTGTTTCTTCAGAGGGTTAAACCAGCCTGTAATATGAAGTCAGCTACAGTAAGGGCAGATTTGTAAAGTCATGCTGCGCTCTGACTGTGTTCCGCTTTGACAAAGGACTCCTCTCACTGGGCTCAGAAGCATTAAATCATGTCAGCATTCGGCGTGGAGAAATGTGGGCCACACCTGAGTGCTCCTGTCCTGTCCGGCCGGGCGCGCTGCAGCTCTGTAAAAACTACTGAGGATGGTGTGCTTGCTGCGTGGAGGAGGTCCCCTGCTTTTACACCTGCACCTGACATTCTGTGACATTTAGGAAGTCATTAAAGGTGTGAGCGCGCACTGTGCCGACGCAGAGCTCCTCAGGCAGAGAAAGACCCTCCGAGCTGTCAGCGTCTAATGCCTTGTTGGACCGACTGATTACGCTGTCAGGGATATCATAACATTATACTATGCTCTCAGCGGAAGACATATTTACTGTGTTGACAAATCTCGCATGATAGCAAATGCCGTAAAGCGCTTCAGATGACCGCGGTAATGTCGCGTTGTGATTGGGCCTCACGGTCAGTGCAGATGTAAAGGATGCACTGGAATTATCTTATGAATGCAGAGGATTCCACTTCTGTTTGATAATGACACACAAATACAGGGCTGCAGGAGGTAAGAGTCACTTTATGAAGTTTTCCCTTCCACCATTAAACTGTGTCCAAATGTGGCTTCTGCTGTGCCCCTTACAGCTAATGTCTTGCCATTTGTCCATCTCTGGCATCCATCCCCATAACTGCCTGGCTGTAAAAAAGTCCTTCAAACCTACATGACGAAGGACAAGGCTGTCTTTACTCCAGTGTCTGTCTGCGCTGGGGAAGTCCCTGTTCTGATGTGACGATTTGGAGCCTCTTGGTTCAAAGCACTGTCTGCACTGTGAAGCTTTCTGCTCTGATGCTAACACCAAACACACAAATACAGGTACGACCATCCAGCCATACTGAAATGTTGTAAATAATAAATTATGGTAAAATTATAGTAATAAATCACAAGTCACAACTAAAATAAATGAGCATTGTGATTAACAATAATATCACAAAGATTATAAAAATGTTGGACAGTTAAAAAATATGGACATTAAATAATTATAATCTAATCCAAGTAATAAAACAAATGACCAAGATTATTATCTACCATGTTATTGTGATGGACACTATTATTGTCTATTGTCTTATTTATTGTCAACTCTTTAAGCTCTTATAGTCTGAGATATATAACCGTGTGGGACACTTAACCCTACATGTTACCTGTCAATACAGAAAAGTAGTAAAGCTATATTTACTCGAGGTTAAGATGACACAAATGTGATTGACATTTAGGGTGTTCCCACTGCAGCTCAAGTATGCATACCATGTCCTAGAGTGGCCAGGTCACTGCATGCCATGCCTTGTCTGTTCCCTGTTTCATAGTGAACTGCTAAAAAATCAACAAGAACAACAACATAAAAATAGCTGGATACTTCTAGTCATTAATCCCTATAATAGTCTCCTTCTGCTTGTAATATAACACACAATGCAAACCTAAATCTGAAAGGATAATCATTTGACATTCCCAGTTGATTTCCATATTACGTTTGACAATAAATATCTTTACAGTGAGTAGCATTAACAAATGGAACATACTCATATGAAGTTCTCCTTTGGTTCGTTGCTTTTGATGAATAATTCAATTGCTGCCTTAAATAATTTACCAAAAGGTTATAGTTTAATGCTATGCAAAAATGAGCTTTCCTGTCTCCGAGTCTTAGGGTGAATTTTTCAAACCACTTTGGTAACACCATTAAATACTCCCTGTATTTCTGTACATTGCCTTTCATTATCATAGCTTTATAAATACTTTTCAGCACATGGCAGGTACAGTGACCCCATCTTTGTGGGGTAAGTTTTACCTTTAAACCAGACAGACAGGCCCATGTAATCGGCTTACACACAGGAGCAGGGGGGACTCCTTGTGGGGCTTGCTCTTGCTCCTACTCTACTCTGTGGTGTCTGTGACATTGTGATTTGGCAATTAACTTTAACTTATGTGCACTGATTATACCAAAGCAGCTTAGCCCAGCAAGGGTCAAAGGATGGCCCAGACTTTAAGAATAGAACAAAACAGGTTACTCATCATTGGACAGTCATGTAAAGTCTCATTGTTTTGTCTTATTGTCAGACAATGGAGAAATGCAAAAGCATTATTTAGCAACTGTAGAATATTTCTTATTTATTTCTACTTATCATTTTTGACAAAGCATCTAGCGTGCATTGTTAGAACCACACCACATTTTGGAGATTGTTTTATTAGGATAATTTAAGATGACCTGCTTGGCCTTATTGGAATAATCATGACTAAAGTCTTAAAGGAATAAGATCAGATAAGAAAAGATATGCCTTTATTAGTCCCACAGTGGGGACATTTCAGTGTTGCAACGCACAGTTCAAGAACAGCAGGACAATGGTAACATATAGTCAAACAAGATATAAATAATGGCTTAAAAATAATTTAAGAATAGAAAACAGTGACAGTAACAGTGCAGCATATGAACAGAATAAATCTCAGTAAAGTGACTTCAGTATATTATAATGCTATGTACAGTAATGTGACTATGTTTATACAGCAGCATTAGACAGGATACATATCAGTAGAGTGACTTAAGTGAATCAGGACTAAAAGTACTCAGGGATTCTAACATGAATGTCTAATTAATAATCTTAATTTAGATATGGATTATTTAGTTAGTTTAGTCTTTATTTGAAGGGAAAATACAATTTACAATATACAATTTAAAAAATATACAGAGTCATTAAGCTCCTAGAAAACAGAGATGTTCTGCCCCAGATTATTGCCAAATAGCTAGTTTCCATCTGCAGCTCTGACAGAATAAGTTATACAATGCAATTTAATTCAGTCAACAATAAGAGTTGTCCCACACACATTCACAATACATGTACAATACAACCACACACCTCAACTATTTTGATTTTATATAAACCCAGTGCCTGTGTTTTTCAACTATATACTGAATTTACTGTGAACCTGAAATAGCACAAACATTTTAATTTTAAATTAATGAAATCATTTGCATATATTATTATATTACATTATTGCAAAAGTCATTACTAATTGTAATAATAACATTCACATTTCTAGTCCATAGGGCAGATCAATACCACAATACCACAATACCACAATTTTTTGTTGCAAAAGAAATGCATTCAAAATGAAATGCATTCAAATACACACTTTAGTACTTAAGTCACAAAACTATTGTCTCTGCTGTAACTGCTTGCACTGTTCTCCCTCACAGCGCCCTCCTCCATCATCGCCTTGTTTGCCTCTTGTTTTGTTAATTTATGACAAGCTCCACATGCAAAATATGACAACCTCCAGGGTGCAATTTGAGCTTCTGCGAACAATCAACAAATGTTTGCCTCTCCCTTGGAACAGTGCTTAGTACAGTGATAAAAGCTTTTTTTAGAGAAACAATGCCACGCCGATGCTACAATAAACGACTTCCTGTTGTGCTGCAGCATCACAGTACTTTACCATCACAGAGGCACAGAGTCTCATAAGATGGCACAGAGCATCACAAAAGGACACTTAAAACAGCATTGACTTTGAGAGCTTGTGTGTGAGAGATGCCTGTGTTCTAAACAGAGGCGTGTCTTTAGTCTTTTACATAGGCCTGTCCCAGCACTCCCTGCTATTTAGCACTCGACCCCAAGCAACTCAAGTGGCTGTTGTAGAATGTCTCAAGGGTAAAAATACTTCAGAGCCAAGCACTCTCCAAATACTAAAGACAGCTTTGGTTTTCATCCTTCTGAACCGGCCAGTATAGAGTATTTATTATATGTACACTAGCAGTCAAAAGTTTGGATGCCCTTGTTTATTTATGTTTCTTCTTTATTTCCATGATGCTATTTACATTATAGAGTCTCACTGAAGACATCAGTACTATTAATATACACATATGAAATGTGGAAACAATAAATCTACTCTAAATAACTAAAAACTTGTTTTAAGCTTTTGAAGAATAAAAAAAATAGCTACCCTTCTTATATATATATTTAGATATCAAGTGACTGATATCAAGAAATCCTACC
>JACN01100603.1:0-16932 GCA_000787155.1 Scartelaos histophorus
GTTTATATTTTTGTTGAGTGTATAACACAATTAGAACAAGTAATTCAGAGTGCTTTACAGAATAAGAAAAACATTAAATGACAATACAAACAAATCAAAACAAAAATAACCGTAAAAAAAAAAAAATAATAATGTGGAAAAAGAAGAGTAGAATAAAACCTTTCAGTCATATGCACAGCTAAAGGAAACAAAAGCCTATCTTCCAGGTTTCAGCTGCATAAAACTGAAACACTGACTCATGGGTTGAGCCCATGTTTAGTCCTGACTCTGGGCACCAGCAGGAGGCCAGTCCCTGAGGTCCTCAAGGTGTGAGATGGTTCATTTGGCACTAGCATGTCAGAGATTTACTTTTGTACTAAGCCAAGGAGACACGTCTCTACATGTATAAAAGAAACCATCCAGTGCTCACAGTTTCTTCACCTATATATGTTCATGGTCAGGCTGAAGGAAGTTTTATAGTCAAGTCACCTTTTTTGAGTCCATTGCTCAAGTTCTCATTGTTAAAGTCCAAGAGCTTATCTGAATCCAGTTCAGGTCAAGTCTACACTGTCTACACCGAGTCGTTGTACAGTTGTTATTATTACATAAAACCAAGTCCATGTCTGAGAAGCCAATGGTAAATATAAATGTCACATTTATGTAGCACTTTTCTACTTTCAGTGTGAAGCGCTTTATATCAGTTCCCAATCCGTTTTTGTTTCAGATCTGAGTTGAATATGCAGTTGAATATCATAATTTCAAAAACATTGTCCTGATGACTACCTTTGAAACCCTTTCGGTTATATGGCTTACAGGGAATCAGATTAAAAGTCACAGCATTTTTACAAAACCACGTATTACTTTCCCTAGTGAAGTTGTTGCTGAAATTGTATCAAGAATTCTATTGATTCAACCAGTAAGAAAAGAAAATCTGTTTTGCAAATTCAGACAATCCCAGGCTGCTTCCTCAGTGGTGTGGCTTGTTCAACCGTCCATCTTTGTTTTATGGTGAGATGCAGATGAAGGAACTGACAGTCTGTTTGCTCATCTGGAAAAGATTAAACGCCCAACGATTTTAGACGAAGAGAAGCAGAAATGGTGCCACGCGGGAGCAGCAGCTTGTGTAAACAAAATCTGAACCAACGGCGTCAACAGAAAAACATACTTATGAGCTAATCACTGCACAACAGCTGAGAACCACAGATCAACGCTGCCTGTCAGATTTCTATAGACTTGAAATTTCATATTAATGTTCTCTTTTATGTTGTGCCTTTTATTAAATAATTTATCTCCACAATTGGAATGTTTTTTTTTAAGAGTGGGTTGTATTGATCTTATCCCACCCACTTTGCTCCTAAACTACGCTTTCTTTGTAATTCTACTTCAGCGGGAATACCATTTCTTTCAATAGAGCATTTAAAGTTTCACTGCTAAAATATGATATATAAGTTTATTGGGGTAAAACTGTCAATGTTCCTGTGCATTAACAAGTCCAACTGCACTGATTCTCTGGGAGGCTTTCTAACGGCTTTATGGTCCGAATAGAACTTATTTGTCAAGAACAACAGTCCGAAGGACAATGGCGGCGTCCATGACAACTTCTGTAATAAGGTGAATATAATATATAAGAGGTGTGCAAAGTTATGGAATAGCTTTAAAGGAACATTATGAAACTTCTCTGTTTGAAGGGATGCAATTAAATAAAAATAAAATAAAAGATCAGATCAGATACCAGTCTGGTCCCCATGCCCATCTGAAAACGAGAGATTCACCAATGACCAGAATCACATCTTCCAGTATTGAAGAAGGCTGTATTCTGGATCCAAGGCAAAACAAGAAGGTGAACATACCCCAAACAAGGCCACGAGACCAGGTCAGGTCTGTAGAGAGGAAAGCAATGAAAACATCTGATTGAACAAGATACATACAAGTTAAATAGCATACTATAAGTGGACAATGTAGAGCTATATAAATCACATATCCTCTACTTAAAAAACAAAAAACAAAAACATAGACCTCACAGACTTCATCA
This sequence comes from Scartelaos histophorus, assembly GCA_000787155.1. Taxonomy (NCBI): domain Eukaryota; kingdom Metazoa; phylum Chordata; class Actinopteri; order Gobiiformes; family Gobiidae; genus Scartelaos; species Scartelaos histophorus. Next base: position 2,012 of record JACN01100603.1, read on the forward strand.
TAATTAGACTCTCAGAACTTCAATAATCAGATAACCACTACTTTAACAGTTTAAGTTTAGTGCAAACTTAGCCTATGAACTCAGGTTCTTGCATATAGCTTGAATCAGCTCTTGTCTGTCTAACTCAGTTTGTTTTAGTATTCACAGCCCGGAGTCTCTCAGTGGTTTTCTCATAAATAAATAATGTCCGTCCTGATACGTCTGTACATCAAGAGTGATCGAGTAAACACTGTGGGAGACTGGAGCCATGATGGAAGTGAGCAGTAGAGATCGCGATTGGGGTCACACCTCAACTGGCTCAACCAGCGCATTCTATTTAAATGTTTGTATCATTTTAAAACAGTGGTAATTATCCATCATTTATTACTCAGTTATTGTGCCTTAGGGGTTTTTAAACATGAAATTCCAGATCACCAGTTAAAGCTACCATCTGTAATTAGACTGGTCAACCTGGCCATGTTGCATTCTCACATTTCACCACTAGAGGCTATTTAGGTTGCATCTGTGTGATAGTGTGTCAGCTTTAGTCTAACAGAAGACCAGAGAGCACAGGTGAGTTTGAACAAAGGTGAGATCACAAATTATCTTTTAGTCTCACTTACACTGTGTTCAAACTGGGACGTCAAGGTGTCTAGTTTAAATGCAAAGTTAATGTGGATGTGCCTCAAGGACATCCTACGATTTGCGTCGCTTCTTTAGGTGTCAGTGCAGTGAGAATTTTGCGTGACACGGTGCGTCTTAAGAGTTCAGACGTTGACACTCTGGAAGCGTGTTGGGAAGTGTCAGTGTCAGAAGATGAAAAAGCATCAGATGCACCGCGTCAACCAATCAGGGTCTGCGCTCCAGTGATGTAGCAACATTATTATCCAGAAGAAGAAGTTCGAGAAAGACTCGGGAGCCACAAACACCTGAACAAGAAATCAACGCTGTGTCATTAGCAAAGTATAAATATATATATATAGGCCGCAACCGCCGAGCCGATCACCTCGGCTGAGGGGTTTTATGTTATAAATACACTAAAGCAGCTCTCTTGTCCAGGAAAACAAGTCACCCGCAGACCACAGTGGATGCCCTGAACGCTTGTCAAGTATTTTTCTTCCATTCGTCCACGGCCTCCAAGATGCATGTCAGGGATGTCTGAACTCTATGCAAAGGCATCCAACTAGAGGCATCCAGCGCGCTTTTTGACGCGGTGGACTGAACAAACCTCATAGACTGTATATATGAATGGTCATAGATAACGCACTAGTGTGCCAAATAGGTAGCGCGACAGGAGGCTCTTCCGGCTCCTTCTGACCATGGCTCCCATTGACTTACATTAGGATCTTGTTGCTCATCTCTCTGTACCTGCTGCAGTGATCCTCATCATCTTGGTCTTAAAATGTTCTTATTAACCCGCTATACATGATTTTTTTTATATTTTGTTAGTCAAAAAAAAAAAAAAAATCCTATTGATAACAACTCCAGATTCGCTCCTGTAACCGTTAGCACCACGAGCCTCATTTGAGCGGCGCTGAACGCTGACGTCACACTTGCTTAGTCTATTTCTTTTAAACAGTCTATGACAAAGCTTTAAACATAGAAGCAGTGTTGTCTCTGTTTATCGGTATCTAACTCCATGGACACAAGGTGGTGCTACTAGGCCTATTTACAGGTCAGATCTGTGGAGAATTACAATGTTTGTTTTTGTTATATTTTAGCAATAAATGCAACTGAATAAATGCAATATTAGAAAGTTTAATGACATATAATGGAACATTCCAAAGCAATAACACCCTCACACACTATCACCATCACAAAAGTTACATATTGCAGCTTTAAGTACCAATGCAAATGTGTAAAAAAGTATTTGTATTTGTCAAACTTGTTTTTCAGACTGTACTGGGCTACTGTAATAGAGCCTTTAATAAACAACACTGTGCTAGTCGCAGATAGTGTGTAGAGGACACTACACTTGTCAAAGCCCTGATCATCTGATGAAAAAATGTTTGAGGAAAAAAGCAATTTGTAAGATCAAAGCTGTGGTCCTGGTTCAGTGTAATTCAGTATGTGTCTGGGGCTCAGGCTGTGTGAATTAAGAGAAAAGTGGAGAGATCTGAACAGGAACCCACTGATCAAAAGATGCATTCACTGACTGATTAAAGTCTGACAAAACAATCACAGCGACCTGCAGCCATTTAGACACACGTACGATCTGTGTAAAAATGACATGGAAGAATTATTCGGAAACTACTGAACCACTGAACCATAATAGTATGAGTTATTTTGAGCTTCTCTTAGTATTTTCAGTATCCGTTTGTTTTTGTGATATTTAAAGCTGTGGACATTTTTATTGTTTATTTTCTTTCTTCATGTTGGAAAATGGTTCTCAAATATTTCTCAAGTACTATTTTTGGTGATTTCTTTTTTCAGTAAAACAATTGGACAAAGACTAAATCTGGACTCAGCCAGGTCTAAAAATGGCTCAGACCTGAAGTACATCAGGAAAACTAGATCTGAAACCATAGGACAAGCCCATTTGAAAAGTTAAACCAAGGTGATGAGGTGAGAGTCTTCTTATATAACACAAAACTGACTCCTCAAAAACATAGCTATGATTTGCTTCATTCACACTTCTTTGAGTAATTCTTTATTAGCCTGTCAACATCTCCAAAGCTCTGTTCCAACTTGTGATGTCATGAAGTTTTCAAGTTAACAGTTACCATTTACCATTTGTTCAGAGATTGGCAAGTCCAGGTCTGAAATTATCCAAATGAATCTGGTGGAGCTTAAAAAAACATAATGAAGAACTTCCTGTATGACATTACATCACAAACTTGAACAACTCCAGGTATGTTTTCTGATGAGGAAACATTATAACACAGATTAGAGAATAGCCCTTTAAGTAAATTTCTGGCTATTGTCACCTAAACTGCGTATGCCACATTTTCAGAACCACTATCACTTTTGTTTAATGTAAATATGTGTGAAGGTCTTTGCTGGGTGTCCACAGAGCAGGAGAGGATGCAAAGGATGTCTGTTGAGTTTGTTTTGTTTTAGATGCTTCTCAGTGGAAAGCCCCAGGTTCATACAGAGACACTCGTTAATAAAACATTCATGTGAGAGAGAACAGCTGCCAGAACGCCACCAAACTGTGCAGAATACCAACGAGTACCAAACAAATACCAACCAGGTGATTTTAAAGTGTACTATCACTATGTAACTTTTCGGTTGAGTCCAATACCTGCTTGTTTCTATGGATATGTATTTGCTCTGAATGGGAGATTGCACATTATGACATTAAAGTTGTACGTTACATTTCTTCAATTACAGGTGGTTTTATAGTAAATAAATGAGAACAATTTAGTTTTTACTTATTGGTGCACTGCGCAACTGTTCTGGTAAACGGGCGCTACCCACTTGTCTCCATGGAGATGTTCTTGTTTTAACTGTAATGTTCCATGGTATGCCTTTAAACAAATCCATCAAGCATTTATTAATTACAGGTGTTTTTATGGCTTAAAAATACAAGAATTCCTATCGAAAATAGTAGCGACTCTCCACAGATCTGAATTGTAATGTACTACAGTGCTGTAATCTGCTTGTCAGCCTCTTGATGGATAGGTTTAATCTATACTGTGCAACACTGTAGACAAAGCAAAAACATTTTCGTGGAGACAAGCAAGTGGTGGATCCTTACAAAGTACACCTTTAAGTTTTAGTTTAATCTGATTTTAAAGCTTGTTTTATTAAAATATAGCTTCTGCTTAAGGGCTGTTAACTACAAGACATTATAGTTGCAAAAGTGAAAAGAGATTGCGCAATATATTTAAGGTTCGATATGTCACTGGTATATTACTGGTTTCATGTCCTTCCAAACGGTGTGTTTACAGCTTGTCTCCCACTTCCCCAACCTCGTGTGTGATCTATCTCTGGATGCCACTCATGGGCGGTGCTTGTCGTGTTGTTCCTAAAATTAGCTGATTGCCAAACGCTTCAATGAGAGAACATTAAATCATGACTCTATTCATCTCTAATGCAGCTCTGAGCAGCACAAGATGCCCAGAATCAATCATATAAATGGGGCTAAGGCTTTGGCCAGGTTGGAGTAATCAACAACACAACACGGTGGTCCAAAACACTTCAGATAGCAATATGAGGCTAATGACACTTTTACCCTTTAGCACACATAACAGTTGTTAGTCTGGGACATACATCCTAAACAGGTCTTTTTCAGAGAAAAGCATTCACTGATTGAATGCATGAGCTGGACTGATTTCACAGACATGAATATTTCATTTATCCATTTGTTGGGCTTCAAATTATTAATATCACCAATCAAAACATATTCTACTTTGGTGAAATAAATTGTCCACCTGGTTTTATTCACTGAGATGTTATTGCTGTGCTTTGCTAATTTTGCTATGCTTTGCTAATTTTTTTTTTTAGAAAAGAAGAAGAAAAGAAATTTCCATGTATCTGTGTCTGTGGACAGTGCAGTTGATTAGGCCAAATTACAGGTTAGATCTATGGAAAGGTAACAGAAAGAATACATGTTTTTCTAGTTATGTTTGACCAATTAAACAACTAAACACTAAAATACAAAACACACTGTGATTATTCAGTGAAACATTCAATACAAAGCTCCACAGAGACAAGCAGAAATCATGTCATCCAGCAGAAAAGTTACATAGTGCACCTTTAAAGGTCCTATATTACTCAACATTAGTCTTGTGAAATTAAATCCATATTCGAATGTTTTTACCTAATCAAAGGATTATACTTAGAGTTCACACATGTTTGCATAACCATATATTATTAGTCTGCTTACATCTCCAAATACCAAAATGCTCTATTCTACAATTCCAGGACAAAAATCATCCAAATGATTATGGTGAAGGTGAACAGAGTGTTTTCTGTTTGAGAGAATTCAGCCTAAATATGCAGGGTTTGTGTTTTTGAATTAATGAATTAAAACACAACTCCAGGTATGTTTGTGATGAGGAAACAACATCATAACATCAATCAAATAATACCGTAATATGAACCCTTTATGTCCAGTGTGTAGTTGTGTACTTGGATCTGTGAAACCTCTTGGTGAATGATTGTATCTGACATGTTTTATGAAGAGTCACAAACCTCTGCTCCTTCGATCAGTACCAATTAGTTCTCTGTCCTGTAAGCTCCGACCTCGGCCCCACTCATCTCTGTGCACAGTGAAACCAACCCCCTGAACAACCCCCTCTGGAACAGTTCTGCACATCCAATACTGAGAACTGACCTCTGCAACGCTCAGACTGTGGGGAAGTTAGACAAGTGTTTGACAGACAATCTCTCTTCCACAATGAAAGTGTCACTTTCAGGATAAGAGATTTCTTATTTTAGAGATTTTAGAATTTATGACATCTGTGCACGTCGCATTCAGGACAAAGTTGTCTGTTTAATAAATGTCTGAGGTTAAGTCTTATGCTGTGCTCCAGCCGTAGGTCGAAACTCGGATTTCGGAATGACGCAATCTGAGTGTGTCACAGTAAAGATTCAGTAAAGTAATAAATACAAGAAAGTGTTCAATTAGACAAAAATGAAAATCCAATTAAATTAATTTAGCAACCCGGACATTGTTACTACATTAACAGTTAATGGAGCAACATTTGAGAGTGAATTTGTAGACGAGGCATTCATAACTGCAGAGGCTCAGTGGCTGCGTAGGAGCAGGTTCACAGAAACAGGTGAACAACAGTAGGGACTAAAGGGAAATACACATGATCAATATTTCAACTGTTGGAGATCAAAGTTTATCCAAAAGCAGGGCGCTATCATGTTCTCTGTGTTTCCGAGTAGAAATTTCAAGATTGCTATGTGTTCTATTTAAGGATGACTGGATCGCACCATTACATCTGTCTGAAGGGAGAAGGTACTACTCCACTGACACCCGAGCTGTTTACTGTTAGTATTTCTTATTAGGCAAGTCCACTGAACTACCTTAAAGTGTGAACTGTCTTGAACAATTATGCAAAATTTGTCTGAGGTAACTCATAACTATAACACTACTTACCTATTTGGGAACATATTTTTTGTTTCCAAATAAGTTTTGCAAAGACCTTTTCTCTAAACCTAAGACTAATCATAACTTTTACTCATATGAGAAATAAGATATTGTAGCATTAGCAAGTAGCATTGCACCAAACTAAAGTGGCCTTTATTTTCAATTATTTTGACGGAACTACAGAAGAAAAACAATTTATTGAGATTATTCACAAATCAATCTTAGTTCTTGTAACACAACAAATGTCACAGTTAAAAATATTTAAAATGCTTGAAAAATGTAATAATGTAATGCCATAAGACCTTTAAAAAGTTGAGAACATTTATGGCAAAAAGCAGCTCTTTCCTCATTTCTCCTAAAATTGTGGATCCAAGGGCACAGTGTGGAGTTAGGGTGGGATTTATCTCTCTAATTAACACCACTTGAGACCAGGGCTCTGCTGCCATCACAGAGCAGTGGGGCGAATAAATCAGTCAGTTATGAGAATGACTTCATTAGTTTTAACGATGCTGATTTCATTCAACATATCTGCAGCATGGGAGATTACAGGGCCTGTATTACACTATTTTCTAATCTATGCTCTAATGTTATTTCCTCATCACAAATATACCTGGAGTTGTTTTTTGTTTCATTCACATGTTTAACACAGAAATTCAGTATATTTAGACTAGGGCTGGGTATCGATTCAAATCTCAAGAATCGATTTGATTCCAATTCTTAAGATTAAGGATCGATTATCCAGATTCGTTTCGATCCGATCCAATCTCGATTCTGGTTAGTGTTCTTAAAAACATTTTTTTTAACCTTTACGTACAACATGTTAAAACTAGCATTAGATTGACATTTAACAGCAAATTATGCAAGTATTGGTAGTTACTGATGGCTGTGAGAGTGGCTGTAGTACTGCGATGGAAACACTTCGCTTTGTGCCTCACTCTCCCAAGCAGACGTGCAATATATTCGGGAGTTTGAGACAGACTTGTGAAGCGAGGTTGATTCTATGCGCAAAGAGCAGCCGACGAGTTAGACCCATGATCCGCACGCACCATATTAGCCTTGTTGTCTGTCACGATGGGTTGATGGCGAGAGCAGCAGAGTCTATGGTGCGAGTGGCCACAACGTGAATACCATAAATGCGACTTAGATAAAAGTTTACCGGGGGAATAGGCTACTAAAAAAAAAACTGTATTTATATATATTTAGTAATCGATTTTTGGACGCACAAATCGATATTGAGAATTTAATATGCAAATCGATTCAGAATCGGAAAATCGATTTTTTTCAACACAGCTCTAAATTAGACTGAGTTCTTCTCTCAAACTGTTATGTCATGTGGTAATACCTGAAGTGCTCCACTGTGTTCTTGAGCTACATACACCTTCACAAGATTCATCTGAATAATTCCACACTTGAATTTGCCAATCTCTACTGAACAAAAGGTAAAAGGCAACCTTTAACTTGAAAACTACTGCTTCATAATAGCAGAAGGTGGAACATGGCATTTTTAGCTTTGGAGAGGCAGCTTTACTCAAACAAGTGAGAATGAAATAAAACACAAGTCCAGGTGTGTTTTTGAGGAGGCAGCAGCATTATAACAGGGCTTAAAGCTCACAAGAATCCATTTTGTGGAGACTTTAAAAATAAAATTAGCTGCTGATTGCCAATCTCAGACCAGAACAAAAGGTAAAAGGAAGCTGTTAACTTCTAAACTCCAGCTTGATGACATCACAAGGTGGGACAGAGTAAAGGAGGATCTGTCTCCAAATGTACTTCAAATGTCGACACGTTTTTTTATTTTCAGTGTCATTTTTATTTAGACACTGAACAGTCAACTTTTTTCATAGATAATTTTCATTTTTAAGATAATTTCATTTTTTCTTTTGTCTTTTATTTTAGGCTGTCAAAATTCAAAGACGCACACTGAAAGGTTTCCACATTTCCCTGTTCAACCTTAAAACTGCAATGACAGATCTGCACTGTGCATAGAGACACAACACAGAGGTTGTTCTCAAAGGTGGAAAAAGTTGGGAGTTCTTTGGTGCAACTCAGATTGACGTCTGTAATGTTGATATAAAATAACACTTCTAGGTTTTCTCTTTGAGGAAGTTTCAAATAAAGCTAGATGTAACTGGATCTGCTCAAATGAAACCCCAGATCACCAGATAGACTGTGGAGTGAATTGGTCCCACTGAGTCTTTGATGAAATACAGACAGCAGCTGGAAGCAAAAAAAAAAAAAGTAATCTCTTTTTCACTGCAATTTTATAAACATAATATGACATGATAGTTTTTCTTTACACAACATTTACATCAATAATGTCATACTGTGCAGCTGATGTTATCAACATAGATTTAGACTTCGCCAACTTTATTGATCCACAAGGGAAGTAGCAGGAAAGATAGCATGAGACGGGTGTCAAATAAGGCATCTGAATGTGTATATATACAAGTCAAAATAAAATGAGTAATAAAATGTAAAATCGCAGCTATATACAAGGGGTCATAGAAAGACAGTGCAACAATAATATGATGATTGAAATGACACATGGGAATCCATTGCTTAAGGGACAGTTGTTAACAGTTGTAGGGAGTATTATCTGTTACATAAAGGTGAGTTGTTGTAAAGTTGTATGAAGTAGGGTATGAATGTAGTCCTCTCTAGCTTACCGTTTGAGTAGAGCTGCAGGAGTCTGTTGGAGAATGAGCTTCTCTGTCTCTCTATAATCTGTTGCACTGTGTAGAGCAGGAGTGTCCATGATAGTTTGTCCAGTGTCCTCCTGTCCCTCACTGTGACAAATGTCTCCAGCTCACAGCCAATCACGGGACCAGCTTTACGAATCAGTTTGTCAATCTGCCCAATGTCCCTCTTGCTGGTGCCACTCCCCCAGCAGACCACAGTGAAGTACAGCTGGCCACCACAGACTGCTAGAAGATCTCCTGTAACTCGCTGCACACAAGCATGTTTTGTCTTGTTTGACTTAAATCTGAGCTTTACTTTAACGTAATCTGACCAGAAAGAGCTGATTTAGCTGGATTCTCTCAAACAGAAAACCCTCTGTTCCACTTTGTGATGTCATGTGGTAATACAGGAGGTCCTTCACTATGTTTTTTTAACTCCATACACCTTCATCTGAATAATTTCAAACCTGAAATTGGCACTCTTTACTGAACTAAAGGCAAATGGTAGCTGTTAACTTGAAAACTACCATTTCATAACCCCAAGGTATAACAGAACAATTTAAGCTCTTGAAATGTAGCTAGACTAATAATAAAGGATTACTCAAACGTGTGAAAGAGTAAGTATATTTTTGAGGTGGTAACAGCATTAAATTAGGGCGTAAACCTAAGAAAGAATCAATTTTCTGTAATATAAAACCTTTAAAAAAGAATTTTCTTTCCAAATTCATATCAAGAGACATCAACATCTGAAATCCAAGAAGTCTTAATGCATTCTCGACCTTAATCCACCTCAGCCTTTTCATAAACACATTTAAAGCATAGCCTGCTGTTGGCTGATGTTTCACCACATTTCATCTATCTGCATGTTTATGACAAATGTTCTTGTAATGTTATTTTCTTTTTCACATCCACGCCTCTTCGAGCATACTACCACATGTTGAGCCAAACTTTGTCCCCAAATTACACTCTGGGAGACGGAAGGCTAATAAAACACAGATGGCATGTAATTTAGATGAAAAATGCATCCAAATTAGCTGTTGCTCCATGAGTTCTGAACTGTTAGTCATTGTAAACAGATTTAATCTTGGTAATGAGAAATGATGTTTGGTATAAACTGTTAGCATTAGCCAAGCGTGAGTCATTGGTGAGAACATTGGTGCAGCAGTGCAGACTTTGGAGTTATATTGTTGATATTTGTCTTAGTCATTATTGTTCTAGACAATTGACTGTGATTTGATTTAAGGATGAGAATGCACTTACTCTTCTTGATTTCAGATGTTGATGTTTCATGATATTAATTTGGGCAGCTAATTTTGCTTTAAAGAAGATAAAATAAACTAGGCAAAACTTTAGAGTCAGTTTAATGATTACAAAAGCGATTTTCATGTTTTGCTGTTTGTTTGTTAGGATAGTACCTGTGGTAAATATATATCATAGTTAAAGGTTTGTAACTTTTTTGTTGAAGGATCTGCCACCAGCTTGTGTCCAACAACAGTTGACTGTAAAACTACGTCTTCATGACATCATCAAGGTAACAGAGAATTTTGAGCTTTGGAGATATAGACAGACTAATAATAGAGGGTTACACATACATGGGGGTGTATGAAACAAAACACAACTCCAGTGATGTTTTTGAGGAGGTAACAGCATTATAACATGGCTTAAAGGTGCATTACGTAATTTGGTGAGTCTGTCAAATACTTTTCTCCATGGATTTATTTGTTAATGTTTCCTTTCTCTGGAATTTTTCACAGTATGGTATAAAACCTTCAGAAAGATCGAACCAAACCTATTTTGTGCTGGAATACCTATAGAATTGCTAGCATTTTTGAGCTATAAAATCACCTGTAATTGAAAAAATATAAGGTAGAGGTGTTTAATGTCATACTGTGGAACATTCCAAACAGCAATGACATCTCCATAGAAACAAGCAGGTATCAGACCCTCCACCAGAAACGTTGTGCCTTTAAAGTTTACAATATTAGTCAATTTTACATAATATTGGACCTTTAAACAGTATTTATCTAATTCCAGCAGCTTCTTCCTCTTCTAAAATTAGCTAAGAAGCGGTTGCCTTTCTGTTTTGTGTTTTGCAGCAGATAACTGACAGATGCACAAGTTCTGAGCTACAGCCTCCCTCCTTGAGCAACCCCACAGTGTCCCCCACACCCTTCATTATCTCTCTTTCTCTTTGTAGACCCCGAAATCCACTGAAAACAGGAGCTAAAAATGGATCAGCAGATGTAGCCTGATGCAGAGAGCGTAAACAGTTTGGCATAGATCAAAACGTGCTCCTGTCTGACGAAGAGGAAGCCATGTTTCTCTGCGGCGCTTCTGCTCAAATCTCAAACCCCTCAAAGGTATTTTCTTGTCTTTGTTCTCACCGAACTCACCAATTTATTCGGTTTCCCAAAATGATCAGAGTTCGGAGAATTTCAGCTCCTCTTTTCTAAAAAATAAACATGTATTTGAACTCTATTAGCATGAAAATATAAATGGATGAAAAAAAAAAACATTGTGCATTGAGTAACTTTTCTGGTGAAGGGTTCAAAAAATGATTTTATCCTTTGAGATCTGTCTGGATTTTTTCACAGTAGTGTACCGAACCTTTCTATCATCATGGAGACCAAACCAGACCAAGTTACAGGTCACATCTGTACCTCACAGTCAGAATGCCTGGTTTTCTTTCCTTAAATCTATTCATACTGTGGAACATTCCGGGCAAAGCAATGACATCTGCAGAAACAAGCAGGTGACAAACCCCCAACCAAAAGGATTTTCTGATATAGTTCATCTGGTTGTACAGCACTATAATATATTTTTATTTGTGTCCAGAGCTATTATGAATTTCTTTGTTGCTAATTATTACTTTATTATTCACTTATTTATGTATTTATTTTTAATTATTTATGTGGTCTTTAGTGAAAAATGTACAGTGCCTCTTTTCATCATCTTGACAGCAATTATCACCAAACATGAGAAGGTGTCACAAAAATATAAAAAAATAAATATAGAAATCTCACCACTGTTTTCCCTGCGATTTCAACAGGGATTTTGAAACTGCACCAGTCAGACACCTTTTTGAAACATTGTTATTTCACCATATTATAAATTATAATTTGATCTGACAACACGGTTACATCAGTGGGTTTACAAGACTCCCCCAAAAGCTGTTTTTATTCGCTCACTTTTGAAATGAATGAAGAGAAATTGGGCTTTGAATTACACGTGGCCAAGAAAATAACAAAGGAAAGATTGTTAGCATCAATTTGAGCTTATTTAGGGTGGTCACTATGGAAACAATCGAGATGAAAGATGCATCGTAAATATGTTTGAAGTTGATACGACAGGTTAGACAACACCAGACAACACTGAAATCTGTACTAATACTTTGCAGCTCATGTCATCATTCCCTGAGGGTGTGATGCTAACATAAGCACTGCTCTGTCTGAAGCTCTGTTACTCAAGTTAGACTTTAATCTGAGCTATATTTTAATGTCTGTCTCATGTAAACTGTTTTTCAGTCAGTCACTCTCACCTTTTTCCTCTTTGTTGAAAATCAAACACCTGAACACGACCATGAACGCTTGTATTGATCACATGCTACTGAAAATGTGCCATTTAAATCAATTTTGTGTTAGTTTCCAGGCTATCTCTAAAACTAGATTTTCCTATGGATTACATACTTTCCAAATATCTAAGAGGAAAATCAGCAAATGTTGAACTTGATCATTTGTTAGTGACCCTAGAGACTTATACTGTAGAAATCACTATATAACACTGACTTGTGTTTTAAAATCCAAATATTCTATCTTTTATTTGCATCATATTTAATTGGACCTATAACATTACACCTCTTAAGTAAAAATTAATATGATCGCAATCTTTTCCTTCAGCAGGTTGCTCTTTCCTTCAGAACCTAAAATAGAGCCTCGTCCTATAAAGCAGTGGTCCCTCTGGAGTCAGCCCAAGAATATCTCAACGCAAACACACAAAAGGCATTCAAAGATCTACAAAAAAACGAAACAATTTTTTTCACATTGTTTGGAAAGATTAAGCTTATATATTAAATTATGTATATCTCAGTTTTCAGCTTTTCCCCCTTATGTATGTTCAAACATGTAATCTGAGCTTTCAAATAATACTGAGGAAAATGTGCTAAACTACATACATTTCCTTTAAAGGTCCTGTATTATGCCATGTTTTAATGCTGTTATTTCATCAAAAACATGGGTTAGGGTTGTGTTTTGTTTCATTCACACATGTTTGAGTAGCTCTTTATTATTAGTTTGCCTACATCTCCAAAGCTTTAAAATTGGCAGGTACCTTTTATCTTTTGTTAAATAGAGACTGGCAATTCCAGGACTGAAATTATCCAAATGATTCTAGTGAAGGTGGTTGGAATTTAAAAACACAGTGTAGCACTTCCTATAGTTCTGCATGACATCACAAGGACAAATCACAAGGGAAGGAATAACAAAGGATTATTCAAACATGTGTTATAGAAACAAAACACAACTCCATTAACCCACTGTGGGTTATGTTATGTTTTAATGCAGAAACAGCACTATAACTTACATTGAACAGTGTAGTAAGGGCCCTTTAAGTAAAATGAAAGGGCTGAGATGTACACATTAATTTTACATAAAATCCCACAATGCACATTGAATTCATAGCTTTTGGACAAATATCATTCATTAGCTGATTTCTGTTCCCCTAAACATGATAAAAAACTGCCAATTTTCTGTGAAAGGCTAAAAAAGTCTTTAGATGTGTGATTCTTGGAGGTCGTCCCATCTCAGCCAGCGTCATACAGTGAAGGTTATTTATTTATCTGTTTCCTAAATGGTTTTGGTGAATAATGAAGGTCAGTGTGCCTCTGCTGCTAAAACATGCCCAGTTTTACAGGAGAATTGGAAAAGAAGCTGCACTGAAAATAAGGTCGCTCTGTGGGGTCAAACAATAATGCTCCACAAAGAAACACATAAATCCACCGGCGTCCACAATGAAGTCCAGGTTATTTTCTACATGAATTTTAACAGTTTTCAGACCCAATAAATTACTGTGCCAAAGGTAGACCAGTGTAAAATAATGAATAACTTTGAAGTAAGCTGGCTTTAATGTCCAGTTTAAATTACCTCCACAAATCGTAAGCGTGTCATTAAAGAATAATTTTCAAGCGTTATTATGTTTTTTTATTAAAGATACACTAGCATGATTTCTGCAATATGACATTGCATTTCTCTATCTTACATGTATTAGGACTAAGTGTGAGAGCAGCCACAGTGGGTTAAGGCTGATGCAGTAGCCGTGACAAATCATGAACCACACATTTGACAAGTTGTTCCCACTCCTCCTGCTCCCCCTTAAGAGCACTATTTTACATTATAATCAGCTCGCATTTTGCTAATGAAACTACTGCACATCGCATCATGATTACTTCTGTGAACATCTATGGATATAAAACCACTTCAGGCTTATTTTTTGGTAATGGTCAATGTTATAGTATTGCATGGTGGAACACTCCAAAAGGTTTACTTAACACACATGATACCGCTCTTTAAGGGTGCAAACGCTTTTGTTTTCCATGGGGATGCTTATTGCTGAATGTCCTAGAATATGGCATTCAACTGTTTTTTTAATATTTGAAGATTTTAGTCTTTGCATTACGAATTAATGAGTTCCCAAAGTTCATGTTAACTTTTTAATTTTCAAAAGTTCTGCTTAAGCAGAGCAAAAGACAGAACAAAAATCTTTCAGTTCAATTAATTCTCTATTTTCTAAAGGTCACAGAGATGCACGATTTAAAAGGTCGACCAGACCGAGACAAATTAAATAGGTGTCACTTTTGGAAAATAATCTGCTTTCTCTGCATAATACCATCACCATATTCATATTAGTGTAGGAGAGGAACGGCCTACTGTGAGCAATACTTGAAAGTTGCACTTACCACTTGTTTTGGTCTAGTTTATCTCTGTGGAGATAGGATATGAGATCATGATTGTGTCTTATTGTGCTGTTGTTACTATTTTTGTTTTAGAAATTGTCATTGACAGTTTGTCTATTGTGTGAAGTTGCAGTATGTTGTTTCTTTCTCTCTGACCTGCCAGGGATTACAGATGGAAACCAGCCATCGGGCTAATTCTGCAGTATTTACGTATTTACATTTTCAAAAATATGCACTGTCCTTTTAAAATAAATAAATAAATATATATATA
>KN515939.1:1866-12501 GCA_000787155.1 Scartelaos histophorus
CACACACACACACACGCACGCACGCACACACACACACACACACACACACACACACACACACACACATAAATACCCCTGCTATAATGGCCAAGATGTAATGTTTGACTCTGTGCCTGCTGCCATTTTCCCAGATGTGTCTCCTCACTCTTTTTTTCAAACTAGTTATTGTTCTTCTAACTTAAGTATTAGAGATCTTGATTGATCAGAATTGTGTATGTGGTGCATCAGCTCTATAGTTTGCATGTGTTATGGTAAAGCAACCTGCAAAGAAAAAAACTAGAATGAAGAAACTAGAATGTTAGTGATTTGTCTATTTTCATTTATTTTACATAGAAAGGAAATATAGTAACTGAAAATAAATAAATAAATACATATTCACATGACTTGGCCTTACTTGATACATTTTACACTGTTATTTCACACCAATCACACAAGCTAACAGAGCTGCCACTCATAGGGTTAAAATTAGCACCATAATTCATATGTGAAAACTCCACTTCTTAAACCCTTCATTGTACTGTCAGATCACTATGTCATTGTGCAGAAGCCAGACTATTTTGTGTATGTGTGTTTGCATGTGTGTGTTTGTGTGTGTGTGCTACAACACATTCACATGCTGTAACACTGCTGCCCATTCACTCAGTGATTTTTGGCCTGTGTCGGCTCAGTAAATGGCTTTTTAATGCATCTTTTAATTAGCTTTTCTCTCCACATTTCACGGGCGGTTACCGCTTCCTGACCCCGGCCAATATGACTCTACACTTGTGAAAACTTATCATTGAAGGCTGTGGTACCGTGGTCAAACTTTAATGCCTTGAGTGAAAATGTGTTGTGATTAATCTAAAATGTCACAAAGTGCAATGTGTAACTTTGTGGTTAATGGATCTGGGGCTTGTCTGTCTCTGTGGAGATGCTAAAAAAATTACCAGATGAATACATGCAGATGAATACATGCATTCTTACTGTTCACTGATCTGACCTTCAGCTTGGCCTGATGGCATCACCATCTTGTCTTTATGGATATAGATTTATTGACATACTATGTAACATTCTAGTGAAAGCAATGGCATCTTTTACACTGCACATTTAACTGGATGTACAATATAACAAAATCACTGAGGGTCACAGAAAACACATCTCCTATTAATCTAATTACAATATCACAACCTGCATCCATACAACTTTTAAAATGCACCAAGATGAAGGATCGGCTGAAGGTAATGGAGTTTATAGTAGAGATTTAAGAGGCCTCTTCAGCTTCAACCAACTGGATTTTATTATTGAAACTGGCAACCGAAAAGAGAGACGCATATGAGACTCATTCTTGATGATTGCAGCACCAAAACACCATGTTAGAACATAAACAAGTTGAATATCACATCCAGTGTTTTTGCAAAATCAGCATTACCATAGTTATCAGCTTTATTTGAACACGTAATCTCATATTTAGAGACATAGGTTTATATAATCATTGCATCGCCTACCTTTACTGTAAATCAATTATAATACATATAATTGTGTACCCTCTTGGTGAAAATATGGTTATTTTTGAGTTTTGTCAATAAAATGCTATGGATTTGTCAGATAGCGCACTTACAGCATAGAGGCCAAAGCCATCATCTTGTCAATAAAGTAATTAAGGAGGCAGGCGCAGGTATTGACCCCTGTATGACGTTTGACCATAGTGCACTCAGAGGTGATGGAAGGTTTAAAGAGGAATGGAAAATGAAAATGTTTTACAGTGACTACAGGGCACTGAAGTACTTGCAGTGTACACAGACCTCATATAAAACAGAAAAATGAATAAAGCATCAACTGCGTGTCATCATTTAATCATGTATCACAAATCCTGTCTCCATTTGAGCTTCCTGAGTAATTAAAGGATAGATAAAATAGATTGATGATCGTCAGTACACCTGCAGTGATAATAAACAACATTTGTAACATTTATGGTGTCGTAGGGGCTGAGGGTTCATCCCACACTATGGCATTAAACTCCTCTATTTCATTTTAAGAAGTAAAAGGCTTTCATGAGGCTTCAGATGTAGTGATTTGTGCTAGACACAACTGAATCAATTGATGTTTTATTATATGTTTCAAAATAAACCAGTTAAAAATGTAGTGTAGTAGAAAGTAAAGATACCTGCTCTTAAATGTAATGATTTAAACATTTAAATTATCCATTTTAAAATCTACAGATAACCACAATTTATACTTAGGTACAGTACTTTACTACTTTTACCTCCAATCACTGCTTATATTTAAAACTGCATTGTGTTACATTTCTGGTAGTGGGTCCATCAAATGCTTTTCTCCATGGAGATGTTATTGCTTTGTCTGTAATATTTCACAATATGGTATTAAATCTTTCTATCTACATGGGGACCAGACTAAGTTACAGGTCAGATCTGTGAAGAGGCAATCCCACTCACAGAGCAAATGCCTCTTTTTCTAGATATTTCTGAGCCATAAAACCACCAGTAATATAATAAATGTAAGATTGAGCTGTTTAATGTCATACTGTTTAAAAAAGTTGCACAATGCATCTTTAACTAATACATTTAGGATCAGTGGTTTGTAGAGGCCGTCTTCATAATTCCACTGACTCTTGTGTTCTGTACTTTTGCGTGTGAGAGCCATCGTGAATCACTCATTGGGTCGATCTGACTTTTTTCCATTCACTGAACAAAATCAAAGCAGAGGGTTATATAACCACTGGCTCCATGTGTTTCAAAGGCCAATACGTTGGTCTGGTCTGCACCTGTTTAAAGTCAAGCACATATCAATAACTTCGATTCAGAGAGATACAGATTTAAAGAGCAGATTTTTCTTTTTAACAAATTCATTGCAGTTTCCCACTTTTCCATTCTGTGTAAATGACTGTAATGATGACTTTCATAGCACCTCTTGGGCTGTGTTAGATTTCACTTGAGGCGAAAACGGGTTTTAAAACATCTATTCCTGTGTCTGTAATTAGCAGCGTGTTCTCTGATTATAGTTTCTGATTGAAGTCTGTCCAATGTTTTAGTAGGAAAAGTTTTGTTTTGGCCTTGAGATAACATGAATCATCATGTTCTGCTTTTCATTATGGTTACAAACGGTCCACAAACCCATGATTCAGTGCCCCAAAAGATTTCGATTTTGAAACAATTCTGTACAAAATTTGGCTACATATGATATATTTTTATGCTTTTTAAAAAATATGATTGCAGATATGATTTCTGAGGTATCTCTGTATACTTTGGGTTACATGTACTCTGAGTGCAGGCAATAAGTTAAACTACAAATAATAAGTGAGAAATTATAATGAATCAGGTAATATGTTATACTTTTTATATTTTATTTATTTTATTATTTTATACTTTTATACTAACTATACTATTTTAATTTGCCTTAGTAAAGTATGAAAAAAAATGAATTAATAATGAAAAAAAGAACGATTCAGGCTTAAAAATCTGAATGGGTGGTGTCTTACCTGCAGTAAAAAGTCAAACAGTGCCAGCCTGCTCCACTCCGAGTGATTCACCCCAACACACGGCTCTTCCTGTAGGCCCGTCTTTATTCCGCATTGAGCCTTTAACATCTTCTGATACTGAACGTAACTCAACGGGACAGAGTTTTGGTCATTGTTGCTGTCCTCTAAGTGTAATATGTCAGGGTCCCACCACACTGCTGGTCTGGGCCCCCCTCGGATGTATCTATAGGGCAGAATCTCACTGTGGAATGACCTCAGAACAGCTGGGAGGCTTCGGTTTAGTCCCAAAACCCGGTCCAAGTGGAAGGCAAACACTTCAAACCAGTCGTCTGTGCGTTTGACCAGAGAACACTGCCCCTTGTGGCAGCGATCGGTATGGATCAGGGTGGAGGAGACGTCGGGCATCCCATTACCCTTTATCTGCAGAAGATTGAGGGAGAGATTAAATGTTAACACAATTTAATATGCACTACTTCTGAAAGTTTGTAAGTGTACATTAATTTAACTTAATTTTAAATGGTTTATACAATTAAATGTGTTTATAAAGCTCACTGCGAGAATTATGTTAAGTTTGACATTTTAACAACTGCGTTAAACACTCGCTACATTAAGATAAAGTAATCAGACAAATTATGTTTTGTTTCTTTGGTTCCAAATCTCATCACAATTAAATAACTTTGTATAAAAAAACACATCTGCTACAATAGTATCTGCCAGGCAATTAACTCAAGTCAATTTGAAGACACTGAAAATAAAAACGGTTTACAATGACGCATTTTCTAATCCAAAATTGAAGTTGAAATTTCCCACAGAAAGACATTAAACATATCTATCTCCTTAAAGTTCATGTAAGAATGTAGATTTTTTTCTCCCTCTTCCAAAAGTTATACAGTACACCTATAACCACAACAGCGTATTATGACAAATTCTAAAATACTTGTAAAATACTGTAGTACCTGTTTTTCATCAGGCATCTCCAGGGCCACCTGCAGCACCTGTCCATGCGCTAGGACCCTGGCTTTGGTCACTGGCTCTCCTCCAGCGAGCAGCTTCATCTTCTGGATATCATCTCCACTCAGCCAGGGTAAGTCCTTCCTGTCTCCCACCCTTATTTTGTTACCATCTCCACCTGGAATCTTCCCTTGTTTAAAACTTGGACATTTAAAACTATCTAGACCTTTTTTCTCTGACGTCTTTGAATGCACCATTAACGCAGCATCTTTCAACATTGTATTCTGCCTTTTGAAATCTGACTTTCCATAGTCCTTTAGAGTGGCCATACTTTTTGCTTGCGTTGCACTATGAGCCTTTTCAAGTATTGTTTTTATATCACCATCCCTCATAGAAAGGACATGACCTGCTCCAGATTTCCCCCCTTCCACTTGTACATACGACTCTCTACTGTGGTTGCCTGGCTTAATTCTAGGTTTCGGTCTTTTGCTCTTGCTTGTTAACTGTGATATTTGTGGATTGGCATGACTGGTTTGCTGCCTGGCACTGTCTCCTGTCTCCTTTTTATTCTTCTCCTTACTTTTGGACATGTGACTTTTAAATATGTTTTTGTCATCTTCTGCGTTTTTAGCGTTTTTCATCTTCCCACGATTGCTTTCCCAGATGTTATTGTTTGGGAGGGCTTTAAAGCTCATGGGTTGGTGCAAAACAGAACCAGGAAGTTGCTCCGAAGCCCTAGGTCGTGACTTGAACTCGTGGGCGGAGCTTAAGGCGCGTGAAGGCCATCGGTCGGCGTCAGGATGGGGGGCAGGTGGAGGTAGCGTGAAGGCCATGATGAAAATGGTGAGAAAAAGCAGGAAAAGCGGCGAGAGGAGGAGGACCCATTTGTAACCACTGAACAATTTGGACCACACCCGCCAGGCCTACAAAAACAGACACAAAACCAAACAAAATAAGCCCAAAAAGCCATAATTGCACAGTAAAAGTATGTTAAAATGAATGTACCACCCGATTTAACCAAAAGCTATACCAGTAACAGCAAAATATAAGACATAAGTGAGGAGTGTCTGGTGACTGCGTGGAAGTGGGTTAAGCGGCAGGTCTGTCTTTCATTTTACACACAAAATGACAAATACCATATGCTCTAGTTCTTTATAAAGCTTCTGAGGTTCATTTTGGGGTATATTCTCTGCAGTATAGTGGTGGTGATGTTATAGCATTGCCCAAAATGTTCCACAGCAACACATTAAACATTTTTATCTTGAATTTAATCAATTTCAGGAATGTACAAGAATGATTATTACTAAAAGAATACCTTGAAAAAACATAGATCTGCCTTGTAACTTAACCTGGTGGTGGACGCTCAAAAAAGTTATGTATGTCTTGCACAAAAGGGCATTATCTTTTTTTTTTTCAGCCAACCTAAACTACAGCTAAAGTGAACAGAACATTTCATTCATTACATCTATTAGTTACTTGCATTGGAGTAGACACAGTGTTTTGCTCAAGGTCACAACAACAGCTGCAACACTATTGACTGGGGTGCTTTAAAACACACAAGTCATGCTTTTTCCAATGTCCTTTACATCGCTCTAAATGTAAAACTCACAAACTCCCATAGCACTCATTTCGTTGCACATGTCACTATGAGTTCTGCAGAGTTTACACTGAGTCCGTTGCTCTTTCCAGTAGGTTACAGCAGAATTGAACTTATCCAGGTGAGACCAATACTTCAGTGGCATCTCATAATTCAGAGCTGCCTTCTGCGCCGCAATAGCAGCGAAAGGGAAAAAAAATATATTTTACCCCACACTGTCACTGCTGCCCCGGCCTGACTGTATATACCCCGCTCATGGAGGCACAATGAAGTGATTTTGCTACAGAAATTCAAACTGCTGGTGTTTTTATTTACAGTACCTGCCACGCTATTCATTCTCCTCTTTCACAGTATAGATGACATCCACATAATAACACTGGGGTTTCAAAGGGCTATTGTGTGGGAGTGCGTAAGGTTTGAAAGGAAAGGTTCATAGCAAAATGCAGTAAGTGTGACAGATAAATATGTCAGGGGAAACACTGGAGGGTTCAGGGACATAAAGCATAAGTGAGATGCAGTGGCAAAAGTTTACTTCATTTCTTAATTAAGATTGGAATTATACATTGGAAACGGACTATGGATATTGATTCTGTGACATCAGTCATTATTGGGGCATCACTATACACATGTAGGCCTGTCACAGTAAATACTATATTGACTTTTCATTCAGTGTGAACATATGAACAAGTATAGAAGTCTAGCAGTAGTAGCAGTAGAAGAAAAACTGTTGTGTTACAGATACATTTTACGCTGCCTGCATTTGAACGGGTTTATGTTTTGGTATTTATTTAAAATGGAAGGTATACAGTATCTGACTGCATACAAAAATATATGGACTCCCTTTTGTTGACAATAGACACCAGCTTATTCTGCTGTCAAACGTCTCAGTAGTTTCCCGTTTGGCTCTGCCACTTCAATTACACCCAATATGCTCACTGGAGACGCAGCAACTATATAAACAGAGATACATCTTTTTAGTATGAAGGGAAAAAAGAAAGAAAAACAATAAAAGACTGATTTGCAAAAGGCTTTGAATAGGAGAATTTTCAAGCGTCAACATCACTGCTCTCAAAATATAATCTTGTAGTTATTCCTTGTTTGTTGAAATGCACCACAATGATTCCTTGCTAGTGTTATGCAAACAGCCCTTAAGTTCCCAAGCATTTTATCCTCAGATCTGGACCTCTGCCCGGTGCAAACGAGCTCCTAAAGCCTTCTCTGTGGCCTACTTTCTTGTCCTCACATATAGGTACAAACTGAGGTGAAAAGATGCCATTTTTCAGCACTGCTTTGACCTATATAACTCCCCAGTGCTCTGCTTTTTGACTGAAGGCTGGCTGGAGGAATGTTTGTGGACCCCAGGGATGTTTCTCCCATCTCCGATCCGTTAGCTTCGTTTCCATCGCTCTCCTCCCGTGAAAGGATGCCATTATTGGAGCACACAGCACTGGTATGAGCCGCAGTCTGCAGCAGTGTTGAAGTCAGAGCTACTATGACAGATTACACTCATGTATGTGTAAAGCTCAAACAGCAGGGGGTCAAATACTGGGCCATGTGTACAGCACTGTGTCCCATAGAATTGGTTTAGATTATCGTGGCAAAACTATTTTTATTTGAATCATTTTATCTCCTTCAGTGTGTGGAGTATAAATATGGCTTACTGCCTATATTATAGTCATTTTATATAGTCATTCTTGACCAAAGTAGTCTGTTTTAAATGTAAATTGGCTACTAGCATTGCAGAGTTTTTACATCACAGGAATCAACAGTGCCCTTACTTTGCCTCCAGTTTTGCTAAAATTGTTAGGGGCAAAACAAATGTTACTTTCCTACATAAATACAATTGGAAACTGCAGCCTCTTTAATAGATTGAGCATACTCCTCAACCATAGACTTATATATGCGGTAAAAAGGCATAGCAAACCCGCTAGTACCATGTTCCAATTAGGAAATGTTAGAGGAGGTACTTTCGGCTGTTTCCAGTTGACCTTACAATGAAAAACTGTCATCCCTCTTTCTGTAACTACTGCAGTGAGGTTCATCATTTTGGTGTTAAAATGTCACAGTTTTGTTTGTTAATAAATCCAAATTTGCCGCTGTAACCGCTGGCATTGTGAGCTTCATTTGACTGGAACACTATGGGTGCCGTCATGCTGCCTTAGTCCACAGTCTATGTTCTGAACTAGAAAGAGCAACAAAACTAAATCACAAAATCATTTAAATTGCTTTATTTTTTTCCATTAAGAAGTGAAAAAACCTTGCAGGCAGTCTGTGATAAAGAATAATATTACTGCATAGCACTTTGGATACACACAAGCTAATCTCATCTACTGTTTTTATGTTTAAACTTGTTTCTCTCCAAAAAATACAGTCTCATGTTGAGGCCAAGACAAAGCCAACAAAAATGAATATTTTTTAAGGTCATAAAAAAGTCATTACATAATTGCAGAATTGAATCCAAAACATAGACGATTTGACTGTCGGCCCAGACATGAGTTCATCACTGACAATCCCCAAAACAAACTCCATTGTCAACACTTAAACCTATTCACTCTGCTTCTTACATTCATTTTAGCTCCTCATTGCTAATTAGTGTCCACGCTACTGTGAACGTGTCGACATGTCCGTGCGTCGTTGTCATCTTTGCTCTCAGCACCTCCGTACAACAACATCCACAAACTGCAAAGGGTCAAAGTTCAACAAAGAAGGCAAACAGAGCTGAAAAGCACTGCATTGTGTGTTTCATAAAATGCGGTTGGTTGGGCCTTCCATGACTTTTATGACCAGCTGTGGACATAAAAACAGTGGAGGAAGACGTGTGGTTAGATTGAGGAATTTTGACACTAAAAAGCTGCCTGAGTTGTAACTTTTTAATGACTTTTCAAAAATTTATTTTAACCATGCAACGGAAAGGAAGCGATCAGTAATAGTTACACAGACTGACTTAGACTTTGACTTAGATGGACTTTAGAGATCCACAAGGGAAATTAGTTGGATAACTATTTGGATCTGCATTGCATTTCTTTTTTGTTTTTGTCCTTGGTGTTGGTGGTATATGAAAGAATGCTAGTCATTGTCTATAATTCAGTTTTAGTATATTCAAAATTGGTGCAAGTCTAGAGAAAAAGCTCAGAACTTCTAGATTTCTTTGATTTGAACATGTCCATCTGTGTGAAATTGAGGGTTCCCATGACCAAGTTCTTGATTAACTATTTGCCCATTACAAATTAAGTCTTTTATCATGCAGAAGGCTATAAAAGTGTTTTCTTATTTTTTTTTTTATATCACATGCATATTTCATTAATAAAATGCACTACAACTTCCTCCATTCCCTCCCTGCTGTGTAGCTTGTAGCCGTACATTATATTTATGGCCTTAGCCTCAACAGTTCATATAGTAAAGCTACATGATGCCATTTATGAATACAAATAATGACTTTATGCACAGCTTTGACAATTACAGAACCAAGCTGTGCAACCTTCATTTACTACATATTAAAGAGCATAAGTAAATGAAGGAAAGAACAAGGATTCTATGTATTCATAAACAGCATCGTGTAGCTTTACTGAATGTGTGAAGTGCCGAGGCTAAGACCATAAATATAATGTTTGGCTACAAGCTACACAGCAGGGAGCAGGAGAGGAGGGAGCTGTAGTGCATTTTATTAACGAAACATGCAGGTAAAAAGTAAGATAACACTTTGTAATAACTACACTTTATTCTTGAAGAACACATATTGTGCTATATAGTTTTAATCTACAATCCTCATTATGTTTGAACATAATTTAAAATTGCAATATTCATTTAAAGTGAAACAAGTCTACTAACTTTCACATTAGAAAACTGTGGTGCCCAGTGTGAGCTGTAAAATGTCAACACAACAAAGAGCTGGTGACTCCAGATAGGATCAATAGAATGGATCAAATAATAGGTTTGCTTTAATACTGCATGAAAAGAGATGTAAATCATGAACAAACAGTTTATTAAAAATATTCATGCTTAAAACAGTAGCTCCTAACCCCTTAATAATCCTTCATTTTTATTAGAACTAATTAAGATATAGTTTTTATAAAGTGAAACCAAAATTAACAATGTAATTTAAACACTAAAAGACAACCAATATTTGCAAAACACAGCAGGTTAAGACAGACCTACATCCACCCCTTAAACCACTTTAACTACTAACACTGCATCCAGTGAAATCTACCTGAGCTGCCAGTACGTCACTGTCCATTTTCTTGTGTTGATGTGAGTCACATTGGCTTTTAGATATTATTTTTTAGCATCTGGCTCCTCTCTCACCCAAAGAAAAATGACACTATTACTGGCAGGCTAAAGATATTTCCCTCTTGTTATCTCCATGGCCTCTCCCTGTGCTGCTGACAGCTTATTTGTATCTGCAGTGTTCCTCCCTTTGAGCCCAGATCCCCTCTCTCCTCTCCTCTCTCGTAGCTCCTTTCCTACCTCCTTACTTCGCCTAATAACCTAACTATGCTCCAGGTGTCTCCTTGTCTTGACAGCTCACAAGATTGTCACGTTTTCAGTTTTTTTCCCTTTTCTTTCTGTCTGTTCATTTTAATGCTTTTCTCCCAGATCAAGGTTTCCAGCAGGA
>KN515941.1:8923-29874 GCA_000787155.1 Scartelaos histophorus
TTAGTTCAGCAGAAATTGGCAGTTCCGGGGCTGAAATCATCGAGGCAATTCTAGAGAAGGTGTGGGGAGTTTAAAAACACATTACCACATGACATTACAAGGTGTACGAGGTGTTTTCTGTTCGACGGAAGAACGAGATGTGCTGGATTTACATCAAGTGTGAGTGAAACTAAGTGAAACTCCAGTTATGCTTGTGATGAGGAAACAACTTTTTATAAAATGGATCAGAAAATGAATTGATAGATCGACTCTCCTAAAGGATTTACTTATGGGCAGTTGTGTATTTGGGCAAGACATATCACACTTTTTGCCGCCAAGTGAACCTCTGTACGACTATTTCTTGAGCCTCCATTCAATATCATCTGTGGATTTGAGCGTGAAGTAGATAAAGTCTCATGTTTGCAAAAGCATGTACAGTTCTGACCGAATAAAGCGAGACGGTCATGTCGAACAATTCAACATAACGTCGTCAAACAAATGCAAAAGAAAGTTTGGCCCTGAGAGGTTTGTCTTTACTCCAAAAAGTGAAGTTTTAAGACTGCGTTTTAAAATGTCAAAGATGGAGCCTGATTAAAGCTCAATTTGTACCGAGACCTTTGGCTGGTGGTGGTTTTATGAGTGAGAAACTCTTTATCATATGTCCCACTGTTCTGATATTGAACAAGTCTGAAAAGTGATGGGCAATACCAGTGATTTTTGTTTTAATCTGTTAGAGTAATACAATACAAAAGTATCGCATTGACCAAATACCATTTATTTATTTATTTATTTATTTGATAGGGACAATGCACATTAATGAACATAAGTATAAAACAAATGTAAATATGCCAGATTTTAGCTACAAAGCAAATGTTCATCCGTAGTCCCTCGGCAGGCAAATACATAAAAATACAACTATACAACACAAGCAGCACAAACAAAGTCTAGTGGTCACATGACTGGTTGGTTTTCAGCCATAGTTCCAGTTGTGTTTTAAAGCTGATCAGTGTTGGGCTCCTGTATGTGCAGAGGAGACTGTTCCAGATGTTAGTGGCCCTCACAGAGACACTGTTCTGTCCAAAAGAGGTTCTTCTGTGGGGACCTCACAGTCTCTTCTGGTTTTGGGACCACTTGACGTCTTAGGTTTGAAAAAGACAGACATGGGGGCGGGGCTAGTCCATGTAGCGCTTTGTAAATGAGGGGCTAGTCCATGTAGCGCTTTATAAAAATGAAGCATATACTTAAAATTTATAAACATTTTCAAAATGTAAAAGATTGTACTTATTTAAAATATTACATACATGAAATGAATTAGGTTTATGGTCAAAAACTTTAAGAGATTTTTTTAAACAGTGATTCAATTATTTTCAAATTGGTAACAGTGGTGAGAGACCAGCTCGTGATGCAACACCAGTGCATTTTGTGTTAAAATGCATTGAAACTCCTCCACTATAATATTAAAACTATTGGTATTTTTGCTCAATGATTGATTTAATCTTTCCGTCAGTATCGATAATTGTTGTCCATGTAATCGTAGCTACTGAAAGATGCGCTGCCAGCACAGCTTCTGCCCATTTGCTTCCTATTTGTGCACATTCCACTGCTGCATTTCAAAACTAAATGTGTGTAACTTTGCTTTGTACATGATGAAATGCTGCATTAATATACAAAATTATTTAACAACAAATTAAACCCATTTTTTCTAGCTCAGTCTCCAAAGTCAGACATTTCACTTTCACTTCAGCTAATCCATCCGGCCTCGGAGCTTTCAAAGTTTGTGTCAGTCATCTTGCATCCTGCTGCCCATTACATGCCCCAGCAGATCTGCTTTCACATCTCACTTCAGACATCTCACTCCTCCATTTCCTGCAACACCCTCCTTCTCTTCTCTCTCTGCCCTCCCTCCATCCCTTCCTCCTCACCCATCTACTGTGCTTCATCCCAGTGCCAGGGCTAACATATGCTGACTGCCAGTAAGAGTTGAGCAGAGAAATTGAAATGTAACTTTCTTCAGAGGCGCCGATGCAAGCTTCGACAGACTTACGCTGCCAGGGGAAGATTGATTGCTGTTGAGATTGAGTTTGAAAATCAGTTTTCACCATGGATAAGGCACTCAAGATTACTTTTCAGAATGATGTGTAGATGCTCAGGTTTGGCAACAGAAAGGTTGGACGGAGACCAGCCTAATTCTCTAAATCTTTTTCTCCTCTGTCAAGTGTGAAACAAGTCCAAGATCTCATTTCTAGATGAATTCCACGCTTCTGTGGCTTTGTTTACAAAAATGCCAATTGAAAAGCAGCTCGAGATTTTTGTCTGTTGAAGATCTCTCAATCACAGGAGTTGTCAAACTTTTTCTTGTTATGGTTTTACTGCACTGCTTAGTCAATGTGAACTTGGTGCCTGCCAAGATAGATTCTCTTGACTTTTTGAACCCTCTAATATTGTGAGAATTGCTCCTGCTGCACAAGATTGCTGAATACTAGACCTGCACATTTTAAGACCGTGAAGAAAAATAGTTAGAAATTAGATTTATTATTCATTATTTGCATTTATCCTACATTAAACATTAAACATTATTTCCAATGCTTTATTTGAAATGCATTTAGTATTTCACGTAGAAGTTCACTGGACACAGAAGAATTTGCCCACAGCTGTTGTCAGAGTCTAGAAGTCCGGATGCAATTTAATATATGGTTCCTTTAAACAGAAATAGAGGTTCACCTCTGGGGACTGTCCACACTCACATCTCTGCAGCCCCCTGATGCAGGTACACATATATACTGTCATTTTGTCAGACATCAGCTTTCTTTGCATGACTTGGATTCCATATTTGGTGTGGTTTACAGCTTGAACTTAAATAACATGAACACCCCAGTCTTTTAAACTGTAGATATATGGACCTACTCTCTTTGGACAACTGTACCTGCTCTAAACACAAATATCTACATTTCCCTTGTATCAGCCTTTCACTGAAGCCGTCTCTGCAGCCACCCCGTCTCTGCAGCTCAAAAAGTGTACGGATAGTTATGTGGCATACAGGAGCTTGAACATAAATAGCATGAACAAACCAGTCTTTGAACTGTACATTAATGGAGCAGCATTCTCTGGACAGCTGCATTCTGCTCTAAACACAAACATCCCAAGTTTCACTTATGTCAGCTTTAAGGTGAAGTAAGCAGGCTGCATGTACTTTTAACCCCTGTCTCACATGTTGCATGCCAAGTCTTTTTGTCTAAGAATACAGATTATGAAATCATGCAGACTCTTTCAAAGAACACAGATTATAAAGATATTAACAAGAAATCATTTCTCACACTGTGCACAGTCTAGAGAGTTTCTTCTTCTTTGGTCCAAACATGAAGCTGCTCAGACAATTGTTCAGATGTTTCACCTTGGCCTTCCTCATCTTCTGCACTCACTTGAGCCCCCTGGAGTTTAAAGTTCTTCAGGAGATCTTTGGCTGCAGCCCAGAGCCCTCATGTTTTTATGGAGACTGGGAGTTTATGCTGTGGAATCTTTTCTTGGGTCTCCTCCAGCAGCATCCTGACCTTCTGCTTGGTCTTCTGGTTTTTGGACCAAAGCTCTGACAAGGAAGCAGGAGGTCCATTAAGGATTTTTATTATTATTATTTTTTATGATTATTGAGACATTTTAACTACTCATGTTTTGCAATAACTAGACGTATCACAGTGTGCTAGTGCTATAGTATGTAGTATTGACTCATGCATCACCACTTCTGAGAGCTTCTGTCATTTCCAGAACGTGTTTGTATTGACTTTCCATGATTCACCCTTTTGGACAGTTTAGTCTAAGTGCAGAGAGCCCAGTGCAGAGGGTGTCGGGCCTGGTCCAGGAGGCACATTTAGACACATCAAAGGCTACAGCAGATTAATAGCTGTGGCCCAGATGGAGGAGCAGTGAAATTAATGAGCGACTTAACAGGAAATTAAATACAAGGCAATCCAATTATGGGGGTTAGTTTTGATCAATAACCTTCGCTAGCAGCCCCAGGGATATCACATCATACAGTAAAAAAGACAATTTTCTGAATCAGAGACACCTAGATTTAGGCAGAATAATATTACTTACACACAAGTACAAAGCAGTGGTCCAAGAAAGAAAGAGTAAAACAATAATTTAGCATAATTGCTTCTCATTTAAGAGTAACTTTCTCATTGGGTTATCTAATTCGAAAGACAAAACATTAAATAATACATGAAATCTGATATTTAAAGGTGCACTGTGTAACTTTTCTGGTAGAGGGAGATTTTTTTTGTCTGGAATGTTTCACAGTATGGTATTAAGTATGGTATTTTTTTGTCATTATGCTTGTTTTTCTTTGCCTATTTGTGCTATAACACCAGTTGTAATTGAATGATTGGAAGGTAGAACTGTTTAATGTCATACTGTGGAACATTCCAGGAAGAGCAATGCCATAGAAACAAGCAGAGGAAGGAGCTTTGCAACACTAACACTAATTTGCCATTTGCAATATTAAGCTGTTTGTTGGAGCACAAGGGAAAATGGAAATGGGAAATGGAAAAATGAGGATTAAAAAAAACCAAACAAAGCATAAATATTTTGTGTACTGTAATGTCAAGCAAGAATATTTTGTTTGTGAAAGTTTGACGCAATAAAGTATCAAAAAAATAGCTGTGAAACTTTTCTAGCAGAAATGCTTTTCTTCATGGAGATGGTATTTTGGCAGATTTACAACCTTATTGGCAGTGGATACGTCCTGGTCATCTATGCCTGTCCGTCCATGGGAGTGGATCTCTCCTTCACTGTGGTTCTCCTCGAGGTTTCTGGGTGTTTTTCACAGTTTTTTCCTTGCCGAAGAAGGAGGGTCTAAGGACAGGAGATGCTGGGACAATTATCCATTTGCCTGATTGCTGTTGGACATTCTGTATTTTTGAATTATTAATTTTTTTTATTTTTTTTTTCGTGTTCTGCTTCATTCTCTGACATAAATTAACAATTTTGTGAAGCCCGCCGTGATAACTATTGTTGTGATTTTTCGCTATACAAAAATAAATTGAATTGCATTGAATATTACTAGGTCTGAAATGTTTCAGTTTGGTATTAAACCTTTCTGTCTTCAAGGAGACCAAACCAGACCAAGTTACAGGTTAGATCTATGGAGAGGCAACCACTCATAGTCAGAAAGTCTGTTTTTTAGATATCTTTGAGCTATAAAACTACCTGAAACTGAATAAATGTGAGGTACTGTGGAACATTCTAGGCAGATCAATGACGTATCCATAGAAACAAGCATGTGATGGATCTCCAACCAAAAAGTTACTCCTTTAATACTCGACTAATCATTTTATTTGGATTGTAAGGATTTATTTTTTATGTAAAAACGCAGATTTTCTAGTACTTTTTTTCCTACATAAATAGTTTTTAGTCGACAACAGCTCTAGTATTGGTGTACCTAAAAACAACTACTACTACTTTACAACTACAAGTACTACTTATCTCTGCAGACATAGTGTTATTGTCAAAAGCTTCATATAACGTGTCCCTATCCTCCCCCAACTGAAAACGAAGTAACTCATGATGCCATTTATATTCTACGTCAAAATGGAGACGTTGACCTCCAGTGACCCGCTGAAGTTCTCGTGGTATTGGTTAATGAGAGCTTGTTTGAAATTTGCATTCAGGTGTAGTATCAAGGTGTAATTGGTTGCAAAATAGAATCTGAGGAAGGTTCTAATTAAAGGAGTTTTTATCCCACGCCTACTGCACTGTCTCGGCACTCACACCCAC
Source organism: Scartelaos histophorus (assembly GCA_000787155.1). Lineage (NCBI taxonomy): Eukaryota > Metazoa > Chordata > Actinopteri > Gobiiformes > Gobiidae > Scartelaos > Scartelaos histophorus. Next base: position 14,672 of record KN515941.1, read on the forward strand.
AGAAGAATACATCGTACTAATAAGCCTGGCATTCCAGTCGAGGCTGCGCTGCCATATTGTTTAAAAGCGGAGAAATATAATAGCGATTCTTTAACACACACAATTGTTCAAGCCAGAAGGAAAATATTGTAACTCTCAGCAAAAGGAAATAGCTCGGAAACTCATTTATTCCTCTTTTTAGCACAATAAGCACACTTTATCAACAGCTTGCATAGCAGCAGCAAGAGAAAAGAACTGCGGTTTAAACACAACTTTAAAGATAGTAGGAGCTGTCAGAGGCATGTGATAAAAACAGGTTGACTAAATAAATCAACATAACATTTGGACAGTCTGCTTTTAAACATTTATTTAACCAGGAAAGTCAGATCCTCAGATTCAGAACTTCACTCTCAGATTATGATTGTGGAGGGAAATGCACCTGGATCACATCAGATTGGCACATGTGTGGCACTTTGGAGTGAGTTCTCCACATGATCATGGCTTTTACTGAAAGCTGTTGGAAAATGCAGAACGCCATGACGATTATTTTAAGCTGATTTGATTAAATCCAGTTGATAAAAAAGCACATCCTCCCTGTCCACAAATGCATGAGCCTCTTACCTTCTGCATGCTTTTTTCAGAATAGTGCAGAATAGTGTGTACTTTTGTTAAAATAGGCTGAAGTACACCTGTTGGCGTCACCCTGTTTGTTTTGGTTCGTTTGGGCACTTTGCCTTTGGCTTCTGCACAAACTGGTTGGTCCACTCATCCAATTAAGCGTACAGCTGGAGTCTCTCAAGATGGATTCTCATGAGTCTGTGAACTCACAAATATCACCAGAATCAATCTTGCTGTGTCAGGTTAGTGACAAATTGCTTTATAAATGTTTGCTTTGGTAGCATTGAGCAGGAGAGGCAACACAAGAACATTTCCATGGAGACAAAGAGGTAGCGGACCACCCACAAGCAAAGCTACAACGTGTTACTTTAATTGTCTTGAGAACTACTGCTTTACTTTAATGGAGTGAATTAGCTTTTTCCCTATGTCTTGTTTGCTAAAAGTCAAGCCTCTTCTATCTTTCCACTTGATCCATATTCCCTATTCCATTATTCCCTTATTAAAACCCATGTTGTGTAGTGCAGTGACAGTGACAGCTCGGCCACAGTCCGCGGGCGTTTCTCACATGGATCTGTGTACTGTAATGAGATGCTTTTGCTGCTGTTTCTGTCTGTGAAATCAAATCACTGCTAAATAATAATGGCTTGCCTTGAGCTTCCTTCACTGTCCTCTTCTATTTTTATTTATTTATCTCTTTTTTTTTTTTTCAATTTCAACAGACGCACAGATGCAAATTAAAAAGTCTACCAAGTGGGATCCTAAAGCTATTACCTCGCTCTATTGTTTAATCCATATTGGTGTTGTTATGTCTTTTTTTTAAGTGACAATTGAGACTTTCTGCTAATATTATCAAGATAGCATTTCTGAGCAAAATAGGTTTACAATGAAGGGAAATTAATAGCATAAAACTATAATAAAACTATAAAGGTGCATTGTGTAACTTTTCTGGATGGGTGATGGGGTTTGCAACCTATTGGTCTCCATGGAGATGTTAATGTGATATTAAACTAATCCGTGTGGCATTTATTCAACTACAGGTGCATTTATTGCTCATTCATTCATTCCTCCATGAGTGGGGTCACCTCTCCACAGATCTCACCAGTCATTTGGCTTACAAGTCTCTATGGATATTCATAAGTTTTTGGTGATACTGTGGAACATTATAGGCACGTCTCCATGGAGACAAACAGATGACCCTCCAATATACAGTGCACCTTTAAAGTGATGCTACGTAACTTTCTGGAGGTGGAAAGTCAACTGTATTATGCAATGGGAATCAAATAGCATAGAGACAAAGACTGTGTTTTAAACCACACTGTGGAATTTTATAGCCAAAGAAACATTTCCATGGAAACAAGCAGTTGTTGGTCCTCCTCAAAGTCAAGTAAAAGTCAGGTTTGTGGAGATGCAAGCCCATTCACATTAAGGATGCAATTTTTTCAGTGCACTATTACTTTTTTTATCAGCAAAAGGTTACATGCTTTAAAGGTGCATTGCACAACTTTTCTGCTGGATTATCTGCTACCTGCTTGTCTCTATGGAGATGTTACTGCTTTGTCTAGAATGTTCCACAGTATGTCACCAGGGAGACAAGCACATTACAATTCAGATCTGTGTGTAGTTGCCCCTATTCACCTAAGGAAATACTGTATTTTCGAGCAAAAGAAACACCCATAATGAATAAATGCTAGATGGATGTGTTTAATGTTATATCATGGGACATTCCAGGCTCGACCCTTCACCAGAAAAGTTGAGCAGTGCATCTTTATGCGATAAAACACATCCCGACTCTCTGACCCTGATGTGCACAAAGTATTTCCTCCGATCCTGATAGAGTGCATTGTTAAAAACCACCAGAGAATCTAGTTTCCTCAGGGGGCTTTCCTGCATAAGTGATCCACAAAATGCTAGCGCTGCTCGAGATAAGACGGGCAGAAGAAGCCGACAAAGAGGAGGAAGAGGAGGAGTAGGTCTGGCAGCGGAGAAGATGGGGGCCTCTCATGGTGCCACACAGCAGTGCATTTTAGCTCGCTAGATTTTTCTCCAACCCCTGCTTTTTGCGCCCACAGCCAACGCAACAGAGAAGTGGAAAACTAAATTTAGACTGTACCATCAATCCACATTAAACCCACCGCGGTGCATTGTGGGAGCAGACCATGGCTGGCGTTATGTAAGTGTGCGTCGGGCCCTTGAAGTTTACAAATGCACTTGCAGTTTGCTTTCACAGTCAGCTTAAAAGGTGGTTTTATATTTCTATTGCTTTGTAATTACTTGGCTAAAGGTTTTCTAGTATGCCCTTAATCTTTTTGCTGGAGACACGGTGTCCTCAAGCAACTCCCGGCTTATTTGCACTCACAACGTTATTAACGCTGTACTCAGAAAACGAAAATAATATCTTGAGAATTACCATAGGAACGAGAGGGTAGCCAAACAAGGAAGTGTGTGATTATTTGTCAAAGTAATCAACCGTATCAGTTTTCGTCGGTGTGGATTTCTAAGTGGATTTGATAATGTAAGATATATATGAACTAGAGAGAGGGTGATGCAAAGTTTACAAAGAAACTAATGAGAGAAATGTTCAAAATGGAATACTTTTTTAATACAATTAACTATTCAGAGGTCTATCTCAGAACATACATTTCTGAGTGTTGGCGATAATATTCCACAGTATTCATGTATTAATTTTACTTGTTTGAAGAAAAAGGATGTGTATATGCACATGGGTAAATGATGTATAAGGATTTTCAACAGGCACATTTTAAAATTTTGTGTCCATTGAATTTTTTCAAATATTTACAATGTAATTTCTGCATAAAACTGTTTGACATTTATATTAAGCATTTTTAGTGTTTTTTTAATGTGTTTGAATTGGCTACGACCTTGTCATGAAAATGTCATGTGGTGTGACCGAGAATAACCTTTTTTTTTTTTATTATTATTTTTTTTTATTTAAGTTCTGAGTAATATATGATACTGATATTTGAAAACATTATATTTTTAATAACCTTGGCAATAACCTTTTTTTTGTATTATTTTTTTATTTAAGTTCTGAGTAATGTATGATACTGATATTTGAAAACATGACAAAATTATATTTGAAAAAAATTGACACATATTTTTTGAATAATATGGAAATATCGATTCAAGAAAGCTGAAATTACAAAATTGACATATTTTTTGGAATAATATGGAAATATCTATTCAAGAAAGCTGAAATTTCATTTGGGACTACAAAACACTTCAGAAAATATGCCAAAAAAAGAAAATAAATTTAATTAGATTTACATTTTAACACTTTGAGTACAAAAACATGCAGAATAACTATTTATTTCTGGAAAAAAAATTATTTGGTTCCACGGAGGTCTGAAGTACTGCAGGTATGTGGAGAATTATTATGAAATTTGAACCTTTTTAACTGAAGAAATTGCAATTGGACACACGTCATGTCATTGACCCATATATATGAGACAAAAGGAGTAGGATGAAGTTGGGAAAACTTAGTTTCCTACCCAAATTGATGGCATAAAACTTATCTGTCAAGGGAGAATGTTCCAAAGTATGGTTTTAAATTTCTTGTCCCGTGGATGGATGACCTGCCATCTCAGAAACAGGAATATAGGAAATACTGCACCTTTAACTTACAGCCCCAAGGTTGTAGGAGTATTTCTATTTACAGCCATGTTCGTGATGAAAAAGTGAAATAACCTTTTTAAAACTACAAAATGAACATACAAGCTAATACCTGGATGAGCCCTAAACGTCCTTATAATCATTTATCTTAGGTCTGTATTGTGTATTAATATGAATGTGCTTTCTCCATCAATATTTATAGAAGCTAATTTTCTGTTATTAATTATAGTTTAATATTAATGATCAGTTAATTAACTAATTGGCTTTGGCTCAACATTTGCCGTTCAGTTTGCTCCATTAGACGAGTAATTACATTCACAGTCGGCCAACTGTCGAGCAGACGACTGGGATACTGGCATCTGTGTCCACGCTGTTTTACATTATTATTGTGTATTGATTGTTGGAAGCTCTGTTTTATAAAGTTTAGTGTGCAGTTACGTTGGTATTTTGAGTTTTATCTGAAGCGAGAGTCCTGTATCCAGTAAGTTCTCATAATAGCAACATGAGTTTTGTATTGTATAAGCTGCTTTTAAGGTCAAAAGAAGTAATTCACGCATTGTGCTGCACCAAGCGTTTTATTGTTTGATAATCAGGAAGTGCATATTACCATTCTTGTTGTTGTTAGTGTCCCCAAAGCTCAAAATGCTCTGATCTACCTTGTGATGTCATGCCAATATGAAGTAAACAGCTACCTCTTACCTTTTTTTTGTTGATTTCTTTGTTCATTTACTGTATTTTTTGGATTATAAGGCACATCTAAAATGACATTTTCATGACATTTTCTCAAAAATCAACAGTGGCCTTATAATCCAGTGGCCTTATGTATGACCTTTGGTTGTGTTTACCCTCCAACCGATTTGATGTTGTCCACATTAGTCTAATAAGGTATTAGTGGGCGAGTCAGGAGGAGTAATATGTTGGCCACATATAGGGCGACTGTGCAACATACCGGTAGTTCTGCCGTGTGCTGTACAAGGATCCAAAATGCACCTGTTAAGAGACATGCACCATGCAGATTTCAGCTTTTGTATTTTTGTGTTAAAACTAAACAATGTTGAGAGGGATCCGGGCATGTTTGATGCCCAAATCACCAACTGTTAAACTTGTATTTTTGTGTTAGCTACAACTGAGAGTTATTGTAAATGACCTGAATAAAGTTCGATTTATCCGACACGCGTTTTGTTTCTCTTTATTGTGCCTTATAATCCGATGCTCCTTATGTGTGGACAATGACACAACTGACATATTATTTGATACTGCGCCTTATAATCCAGTGCACTTTATAGCCCCAAAAATACGGTAAATGATTCTAGGGAAGGCGTTTGGAGTTTAAAAACACAGAGGAGCACCTGTATAGACATCAGAGTGTTTTCAGTTTAAGTAAAGACCATGATCTAAATATACAGGGTTTTATCTTAAATTGGTGAATGGATTAAAGGAAAACTAGGTACGTTTTTGACAAGGAAACATTATAACGGATCAGAAATTCGCTCCATTTCCTCCTTACATTTTCTTCTATAACAATACTGGTTCATCTCTAAAATCAGGGTGTAACACGACTCACCATACGTTTCACAAATAAATATTGATGTCCCATGTTGAGTGCCTGCATTCCCAGACATGACTGATGTTTATCCTATGTGTAAAATCCGCACTGGTCCAAACACATGGCGCTGTCAGCTCATATTTCATACTTTTTTGCAGCGTGGTCTGTCATTTCCTATCCGGTTTATGCTCACACACACCCATACATGCCCCATAATGCCATCTGATATCTTATAGTTCGTCAGCCATAAACTCGTTAGCGTTTATACGTGTCAGCGCAGTCAAGCTTAATGCAAAATTACATTATCTTTGCTCGGCTTCCTCTGGTCTTGTGTTGTTCCTCGTAGTTGAATTTGACAAGGATCGTAGAGTGCATGTGGCGTGTTGATATATGTGTTAGCGTGACTGTTTTAGCACGCTATCGCTGTCCTAATTGTGTTCCCATCCCGGTGATTTTGTGCACTTTTGTGTTCCACTTTGACAATTGCTTTTTCGTCATTTCATGCATTATGGAGGAGCCTCGGCGTAAATAAATGTCTGATATACACATCATTCTTCATCAGTACGTTTCACTGGGAGATCTGGTTTAAACGGTATCATCTCTTTGTGTTGTTGTGTATCATTTAGCTTGATATGACTTTGAAGGGACAACCACAGATGGCAATTTGTGTCACATCCAGGAGTATTAAGTGTTCTCACGGTTTCATGTTCTTGTTTAATGAAATGCAAAACACAGAAAGAAACGTTCGGAGGTTCTTTATAATGCAAAATTGATTCTTGTGAGCTTTAAGCCGCGCTAGAATGTTCTTGCCTCCTCAAACGCTTATCGCACATGTTTAAGTAATCCTTTATTATTAGTCTGTCTACATCTCCAAAGCTCAAAATGCTCCGTTCCACCTTGTGATGTCATGAAGCTGTAGTTTACACCTACGTTTTACCTTTAGCTCAGTAGAAATCGGTAATTCCAGGGCTCAAGTGATCCAAATGATTCTAGTGAAGGTGACTGGAATTTAAAAAAAATCACTGTGGAGCACTTCCTGATATGGCATTTAAAAAAAAAACATTGTGGAACACTTCCTGTATCACAACATGACATCACAAGGTGGAACAGTGCATCATCAGTATGAAGAATATGCAGGTTTGTGTGTTAAACGTGTGTGAATGAAACAAAACGCAACTCCAGGTCTGTTTGTGATGAGGAAACAACCTTTAAGGGCCGTGTGCTATAGTGTGTTTCTTTAGTCATTTTTGTAATTGATGTGGTAGATGTGCTACTTTATTGATCTAAAAGGTGATTCATGCCCTAATACGCTAATACACGAAAGTAACAAGAAAGAGAAGTGCTCAGAATAAATCTAGAAATGATGCGTAGATTTAAAAGCAATGCAAAGAACTCTGGATCTCTACCTCTGACGTCACAATTTGGGGAAGATTTCAAAAAGTGCTCAGAGGGATAGGACTTTGGAAAATGTATGAGCGTTCATTTTTATTCTGAGGCAGAGTTCATCTATTCATAAAAAATATTGTTTTAAGTCCAGCGTTTGCTGCCCTGAGACGTGGCCAAAGCTACAGTAAACAAAGAACTACTTTTGTTTGTTGCAGCTTTTATTTCACTGCGAGGTAAATGATGATTCATGCTAAGACACAGAAGTAACAAGAGGCAGACGCACTCAGGGTGAGTCTGGTAACAATTTATGGAGTTAAAAACAGCAATGAAGAGAACTTCAGATCTCTACCTTTTACGTCACAATTCGGGAATTTATTTGACTTCACTGCACCTCTACATCACATTTTAACATCTCTTTATGTCTTGCGTTGGGTTTGGCTCATGTGTGAGACATTATACACTGGAAGTATCATATTTTTGCTCTTGCAATGAGCGCAGATCAACAGGAAACAGCTGTTGCTTATGTGCTAGCTTTGTTTTGCTAAAGCATGTCATCTCAACAGCAAGTTATCACTGAAATATGGTTTATTACAAGATCAAGTCTGTTTTTAGGGACAAATTCTTATTTTGCGTTTATATTTTCACCGGGTATGGTTCATTTAAGACCTTAGCACCTCACCTTCAGCTCGTGCCATCCACTCCACAGCAAACCCATAAACGACATTATTATCTCCGCCAAGGAGATTATGTGATCGAGTCGGTTTATTTATTTATTTATTTGCCTGTGGACAGGATTTCTCAGAAAGTACTGAATGGATCTTCATGATTTTTTTTACCAGAGGTAGATCTTGGCCCAAGGACGACTCCATTAAATTTTGGTGATGATCCGGACCTGGAATCTGGATCTGGATATACAATCTTAGTGAGATTTCTTGGAAACTTCTGGCCGGATCTTCATGAAATTGTCACCAGAGGTAGATCTTGGTGCAGGGACGACTCCGTAAAATTTTGGTGATGATTCGGATCCAGATCTGGATTCTGGATCTGGGGATTCTGGATGGATTTTATGTCCACGTCATCCCTTGGCGGAGATCAGAAATCTCGGATTGCTGTTGTTATTACTATACTTATTTCCATACCTACATGAATCTTCAAAAACTTACCTGGAGTACTGTTTTGTTTCATTCATGCATTTTTGAGAAACCCTTTATTATTAGTATGCTCTGTTCCACCTTGTGATGTCATGAAGCGGTAGTTTTGTAGGGCTTGGCGATTACAGCGGTGAAATTATCCACTTCATTTATATCACTTCATTTATATTTGTGATGAGGAAACATTATAACATAGATCAGAAAATACAGGCCCTTTTAACTGCTAGACGTGCTTTAGAGTTCCCCTTATTTTATGCCATTTAGTTTAGTTCTTGTTCATCCCCTCACGTTTTTTACACATTTATATTAATGAATTCTTGCTGGGGTCGTGAAGCCTATCCCAGGTGCTTAAGGTGGAAGGACAACCGCTAGTTAATTGCGAGGCTAATACTTAAAGACATAGCGTGACCTATAGCTGTGACCTTCTTGCTTTGTGCTAATCTCTCTCCCACCTCTTTCACATACAGTGCACATTCGGTATCATTAGTTACACCTTAAATTCCTTCCCACAGCCATTAATCAATAAAACACTATCTTAGAATGTTGATTTATTTTCTTGGTTTTTGCAATTCCCGAGAGCTAAAAATACGTGAGCCATCTGGATGCCTAAATTCAGCCAGCTCCTCCATCAGATCTGCCTCAGTCTCTTTTCAAACTAATTCACGGCATGTTTAATAATATACAGTCTCCGTAGCTACGCAAGGAGACAAGCTGAATTTGGAAGCAACATGGTAGAAGATGTTCACAGACAGAAGTCCAGGAAAGAATCCAAAATATCTCCAAACCAATGAAAAATGTGCAACAAACTGGCTTATCTGCTCGTTTTAGTGAAAATGTGATTGAATTTGGATTAAAATGTGATTCAAAATCGACTTAAATGCAATTAAATGTTTAAAATTTGCTCAAAGGAAGCACTCACGCTTTTATTCTTCCAGTCACTGAAGAAACAATCAGCCTCAGGAACAATTTTTGGTTCATTGGTTTTGCTCGGAAATTACATTTGGAATATGAGAAAAATTCAAATTGTGAATCTTAAGGGTGCATTGTGTGACATTTCTGGTGGAGGGTTTATCAAGTGTATTTCTTCATAGAGATGTTACTGCTTTGCCTGGAATGTTTCACAGTACGGTATTGAAACTTTCTACCTTCATGGAGACCGAACCAAGCAAAATTACAGGTCAGATCTGTGGAGAGGCAATACGAAATCCCACTCAGTTAGAATGCAGGGTTGCCTCTCACAGATCTGACTGTGACCTGGTCTTGTTTGCTCTCCATGAAGATAAAAAGGTTTAATATCAGACTGTGAAACATTCCAGACAAAGTAGTAACATCTCCACAAAGAAAAGCGTTTGACAGACCCCACAAAAGTTACACAATGCACCTTTATCTTCTTCTTCACTACATAATTCCATTTATGGGGTCAATGACATGATGTAACCTGCCCAGCTGCAATTTTCTGCAGTTAAAAAGGTTCAAATTTCATAATAATTCACCACATACCTGTAGTACCTCTGACCTCCAAGGATCCAAATGATTATTTCAGAAATCATCAGTTATTCTACATTACCTACAGTACATTTTTTGTACTTAAGGTGTTAAAGTGTCATGTAGTGCAACCATCCACCCTTAATTACAAATTTTTTAAACTTTAAAATTACTATAAATCTAATCAAATTAATTTTCTTTCATTTTTGGCATATTTTCTGAAATGTTTCATAGTCCCACATGAAATTTCAGCTTTCTGGAATAGATATTTTCACCATATTATTCACACATGTTTGTTAGTCACACAAATATTGTCCGAGCGTGTCAATTTCTTTTTCAGATTTCATGTTTTCAATTATCAGTATCATTATGATAATACTCAGACCTTAGATTAATACGCCAACCACGTTTTAGAAAATAAAATAATTTTAAGGTTATTCGCGGTCACACATAGCCAATTCATGTACATAAAAAACACTAAAAATGCCTAATATAAATGTCCAATATTGATTTATGCTCCCGACATTGTAAATATTTGAAAAAGTTCACTAGAAACTTAATTTAAAAATTTGCCTGTTGAAAATCCTTGGTCCATATCTTGATTCATATATTTGATGTCTTCTGTATGTATCTATAATGTAGAAAGTAGTAAACATAAAAAGGAGGTGTGTCCCAACTTTTGACTTGTAGTATTTCAAAATTTTTGTGTCAAGGAGCTAGTGTAAATTCAGCCTGGAAGACCTTTGCCCTCTTCATCCTCACAGCCTCTCCAGAGTTTACCTCCTCGCCTTCATCACTCACACCAAATACTCCTCCTCACTGCTTGCTGCAACTCACTCATGGCCAGGCCCACCTCTTCTCCAGTACCACCTCAGCTTCTCCTCATCTCATCTTCCCTTTCACTCTCCTCATCCTCTCATCATCCCTTTTATTCTCCTCATCCTCATCTTATCTCTTCACTCTTCTCATCATCTCATCGTTCCTTTCACTCTCCTCATCTTCTCATCATCCCTTCACTCTTCTCATAATCTCATCATTCCCTTCAGTCTCATCTCCTCATCCTCTGTTTATTTCACTCTACTCATTCTCTCATCTTTTCCCTTCACTCTCCTCATTCTCTTATCTTATTCCTTCATTCTCCTCATCCTCTCATTATCCCCGTCACTCTCCTCACCCTTTCCTCATCCTTTCATCTTATCCTTTCACTCTCCTCATCCTCTCCTCATTCTCTTCACTCTACTCATTCTCTCATCATCCCCTTCACTCTCCTCATCCTCTCATCTTTTCCCTTTCACTCTCCTCATCCTCATCATTTCTTTCACTCTCCTCATCTTCTCATCATCCACTGTCCTCTCCTCATCCTCTCCCTTCACTCCCCTCATCCTCTCATCATTCTCTTCACTCCTCATCATCCCTGTTACTCTCCTCATCCTTTCATCATTCTCTTTACTCTCCTCATCCTCTCCCTTCAAACCCCTTATCCTGTCATCTTATCACTTCACTCCCCTCATCCTCTCATCATTCTCTTCACTCTCCTCATCTTCTCATCGTCCACTGTCCTCTCCTCATCCTCTCCCTTCACTCCCCTTATACTGTCATCTTATCACTTCACTTCCCTCATCCTCTCATCATTCTCTTCACTCTCCTCATCCTCTCATAATTTCTTTCACTCTCCTCATCATCCCTGTCACTCTCCTCATCCTCATCATTCTTTTCACTTCTCTCATCCTCTCATCATCCCGTCACTCTCCTCATCCTCTCATCATCCCCGTCACTCCCCTCATATCGTCACTCTCCTCATCCTCTCATCATTCTCTTCACTCTCCTCATCCTCTCATCTTCCCCTGTCCTCTCCTCATCTCCTCCCTCTTCATTCTCCATCCTCTCATCATTCTCTTCACTCTCCCCATCCTCTCCATTTCTTCACTCTCCTCATCTTCTCATCGCCCACTGTCATCTCTTCATCCTCTCTCTTCACTCCCCTCATCCTCTCACCATTCTCTTCACTCTCCTCATCCTCTCCATTTCTTCACTCTCCACATCTTCTCATCGCCCACTGTCATCTCTTCATCCTCTCTCTTCACTCCCCTCATCCTCTCATCATCCCCATAACTCTCCTCATCCTCTCATCGTCCCGTCACTCTCCTCATCCTCTCATCGTCCCGTCACTCTCCTCATCCTCTCATCATCCCCATCACGCTCCTCATCCTCTCATCGTCCCATCACTCCCCTCATCCTCTCATCATCCCCATCACTCTCCTCATCCTCTCATCGTCCCATCACTCCCCTCATCCTCTCATCATCCCTTCACTCCCCTCATCCTCTCATCATCCCTTCACTCTCCTCATCCTCTCATCATCCCATCACTCTCCTCATCCTCTCATTCAGTAAACCTATTACTTTCTCTTTGCGTCTGAGTCTCTCCAGGTTGACTTCTTATGCTTTTATATCATCTTCATCCCTGTTCATTTTTCACCCCCATTAGCTCAAATATCTCTCCGTTATTGGACCAAATCTGCAGACGGCGGGCGCTCTGGTATGGGCAGGTCCCAGGCACCACCTCTCTCGTTAAAAATACTCCAAATATCAACCGAAATAAACATGATGGATCCCGTGTGTCAAACATGCCCCTATTGTCTCTCGGCCTAATCAAATATTTATTCAAATGCTTGCTCCTGAAATAGCCGTATAGTTAACGCCTCACTTAGTACAGTATTGATTAATTCTCTTGGCTCATTTGCATGCACCCGGGCGCTTCCTCCTCCTCACTCGTGTAGTAGATGTAATTTTATTTTACCGGGCCCTCTTGCGCTAATGGTGGCCAGATTTATCATGTAAATAAATGCGTCAACGTTAGCGGGCTGTATTTCAGGGCAGGCATTTATAAGGGGGATGTATGGAGGGGAGTTAGTCTGTCACTTTTGTTTGCACGGAGCTTGTCAAATTACCTGTCTGGATTCGTGATGGGCCTCGCGCTGTGAGGGCATCCTTCATCACAGGAGCTGCTAACTGCCATGCAAAGGCTACATGGGGACACTGTTATTCAGTTCTATTTTGTTATTTATTAGCATATTCTTATTTATTTATTTATTATTCATGCAGATGGGCAGTCTTGCTTTCGCTGATTTGTCCCAGGGCAGCTGTGGGTATCATAATAGCTCACCACCAGCACCGAGTGTGGAGTGAATGAATCTGTAAAGCGTCTTTGTGACATGTCTATTAAAAGCGCTATATAAAAAAAAAACTTACTTGTTTTCATAAACGTACAGAAGGCATAAAATATATGAAGTAAGATGTGGAATTATGTGTAAAAAATGTGCATTGTGAAACTTTTCTAGTGGAGTGTCCATCAAAAGCTTTTCTCCATGGAAATGTTCTTGCTTTGTCCGAAATGTTTCACAGTATGGCATTAAAGCTTTCTATCTTCATGGAGACCAAACCACATCTGTAGAGAGTTAGAACCCCAGTTTTTCAAGGTGTTTTGGAGCTCTAAAACCACCTGTAACTGAATAAATGTAAGCAGAGCTGTTTAATGTCACACTGTGAAACATTCCTGAACAATGACGTATCCATAGAAACAAGAAGATGACGATACCCCAACCAAAAAGTTCCACAGCGCACCTTTAAGAGATGCTTTCATGTTAATTTATTTCTGTCCGTCTTTAGACCCACATCAGAACTGGTTTATACTTTTTGGTTTTGGTTTCATCCTAATTGGGAATCCTTCATCATGTCTTGAAGAGATGTTTGTGGCTTTTCTCAAGCTGGAATGTTTGTGAATTGTCTCAGAAACATTTAGATGATTCTGGTGTGGTCCTCCCTCTGATAACATCTGTTTGTCCCCAGAAGGAGTAAATACAGCAAGGCTAAACAGGACGCAGACGAGGAGAAGCACCTGCACCAGGGTGAGCCTCCATCCATTTATATCTGTCTATTGTTTCATTTATCTAATGAAAAATGTTGAATTTCATTTGGTTTAACATTTGTACTTTTGCTCTTTGTTTTCATGTGTGAGCTACTGTGTCCAAATCATTTTCCTTTTGGATCAATAAAGTTTGTCTATATTTATCCTGTCTAATGCTGCTGTACATAAACATAGTCATATTACTGTAAATAACATTATAATATACTGAGAGTCTATTTTTAACAGTATTAAAAAAAAAAAAAAATCGCCTACTCCTTTTACTTGGCGTATTCCCAGCTAATAGCTAATAATGAAGCTACTGACGCCGCCATCTTTTATAGTCCAGTCTCCCACATTATTACTAAGACTTATGGGAAACCTAGTACCTAATAATTTCCCAGTATGTTTCTGTGTCATGCTGCAAAAACATGCCACTGATTCATAGTGCAGCTTCTTTAATCATTACATACAACAGGTAAAAAAAATAGAAGTGATGAGACAAACTTAACACAACAACAGCAAGGTAGTGTGTGTAGTCCCTCAGCGTTCAGCTCGGTTTCATCGCAGAAGAAAATTGAATTCTCAACGAGACAAACGCTTTTAGGAGTGAACAGGCTTCGCCGCTCATCCAAGAGACGCCTTCAGATCTGACAGGTTTCTGCTGGAATGCAAATTAACTTTCATATCTATAGACTTTTCTTATTTATTTCTTCGTTATCCTCTGCATTTGTTTTATTTATTGTCTTAAAAAGTTGGTCCAAAGTTATTCACCTCTAATTATTCAACAAAATGAGTTTAGAAGCATTTGTCACACTTCTCAGGATGGTAAAGCTTGTAATAACCAGCATGCTAACGTGGATTTCCTGATTATCTGACAATAAAATGCTTTATAATTAGCTACATACTTATTTTGACCTGCTGCTTATACAATATCTCTGTACAGGGCAGCACAAAATGAGGTTCAGGGCATTTCAATGAATGATTTTATTGCTACTAGTGGAATAAATAACACTTGTATATCTAATCTATTAAATTCACAAGATTCAAAGCGTATCTGTACCATATTGTCATTGTTTAGAGTGTATCGGCTTGGCTGTCAAGGCTGGCTTCACACCCATCTGTAACACCTCAAATATAAATAAAGTCAAGAAGTAGCGTGCGTGAAAATCAGTTACCTTACACCACCTCGAGCAAATACATCACCTCTGTGTCTTCCAGAGTTGATAAGTCTTTTCTGCATCCCATTTGACCCCTCCTCTGTACGTAACACTCTCCGTCGCTTTCCCTTTCGCTCTCTCTCTCTCCGCGGTGAGAGGTGGGAGTGAGTAATGGACGGAGCAGAGGCCCGGGACAGCGGTGGACAGGACTGAGGGATGAGGGACGCCCCGAGTGTCCATCAGTCAAACTCTGACAGGAGACATCTCTGTGTGGGACAGGCCTGACCCCGCCCACCGCCGCCGCCCTGTCCTCTGTGACCTGATGGAGAGCAACGCACGCACACACA
>KN515945.1:0-19731 GCA_000787155.1 Scartelaos histophorus
CCTGACAAGGCACAGTTGTGAAGTGAAAAGTATTTCATCTCACACCAAGAAGCTCCTGGAGAGAAGCCCAGGGGTTTGCAGCGGTGTCACTTTGACTATTTGAATATGAGATTTTTTAAATGTGTTGAGTTATATCATTTTTTCTTTGCTACATCATTCCACACATCGGGCTTCATATTGTTGATGTCTTCGGTATGAACCATAACATGTAGAAAGTGGTCAACTTAAAGATATAATACACTGAAGGACAAGGTAGTGACTGGTACTGTTCAGTGTGTGAGAAGAGGAAAGGAGCGAGGAAAGGAGGAAAGGAGCAAGGAAAGGAGCGAGGAAAGGAGGCACGCACAGGTTTGTAACCCGATGCGGCCGAGGGGTTCACGCGCACAAACGGCGCTCTGTCATTGGCGGAGAGTGTGTGCGAGCCCCGCGGGCCTCGCCGCTCGCGGACACTCCCCCGTGAGCCTCAGTCTCTCTCGGGCTCTCGTCACGGTGCCTCTGTCTTTTCTCGCTCACGCACCGCGAAAACTTGCGCTAAACTCCGCCAAAAGCGCGCAAACTTCATAAAGCAGATATGACCGGGCGAACTGTAACTGTACCTCGGACGTGTTGTTGTTTTCCCAGCGGGCACGGCGGGTCTAACGTGTCCCCTCTGTGAGCAGGGAGAGCGGAGAGCCCGGAGCCGCAGCTGGATGGACGGGTATGGGGAGGAGAGGGAGCCCGTCGGCGCTGGATGTGTGCAGGCTGCTGATCGTGTTGCTCTGGCTCTGTCCCTCCGGTAAGACTCTCTGTGATTCCTGCACTTTGCTTTTCCAGCCCGGGTTTTAGGAGAGCCGCGAGAGGCCAGAGGAGCGGGGGGTGAACCGAGACTAAACGTGGGAACCCCGTAAACATTCCACGGACACGCGGCTGCAACATGTGGGCCAAAAACTCCAGAAAGAGTTAAAGGGCCCATATTACTTTGTTTTCTGATCTATGTTATAATGTTGTGTTCTCATCAAGAAATACCTGGAGTTACATTTAGTTTATTTCACATCTTCAACACACAAACCCTATAGAATTGGGCTTTGTTCTTCTCTCAAACAGAAAACTCTGATATTAGTGTGTCTACATCTCCAAAGCTCAAAATGCTCTGTTGCATTTTGTGATGTCATGAAGTAATAGCGCTCAAGTTAACGTCGATTTTTTACCTTCTGTTTTGCAGAGATTGGCAATTCCAGGGCTGTAGTGATTGATGTTTTGAGTTGGAGTTTAAAAACAAAGTGGAGCACTTTCTGTATTGCCACATGACACCACAAGGTGGAACAGAGTTTCAAATAGTTTAATAATAGTGCAGGGTTTTGTGTATTAAATATGTGTGAATGAAACAAAACACAACTCCAGAAAATATTGCAATACTGGCCCTTTAAAAAATATAATGATCCTGAAAATTAGGTCATTTGCATTAAATGTTCTCCAAAAAAGAACAATTCATTTGAGGTTCTTTTTTTGTTATTTTATTTCTGTTCACTTTCCTGTTCATGCATATGGATTGATTTGATAAACTAGGTCACAGACTGTGACATAACAGAATTAAATGATTATATAGTATTATGTAGTACAGATGTGGGCCAAAACATATTTCTTCACTCTACTTCATAAGTTTCTCTTGCAGGATGATATTTAGTTGGTGGAGCCCTCATTGCGTTGATGCCTTAGCGCTGGTTAATAGCTGATTGAATTGTGTCTTGCTCGGAGCTTTAGCAGCACCAGCCCCAGAGCGTGTTGTGTTTGGGGGATGGGTCGGGCTCTCACAGCTCCTTGAATGCAGCCCTTTTTGTTCGAGTCTAAATGCTCCAGTGTCCACTTTGGATCTTACTATTACTTTACATTAAGTTGGTGTCAGGTCTCATTCCTCGATTTATCAGTTTAAAATAGAACATTCATTCACTGCATTACTCTTAGACACCACAGTCATGTCATTTTATGTAGTACATTTAAAGTAAAGTTGGGATAAAACACATGTTTTTACATTGAAACCTCAGCAAAGGAACAGAAGTACTTACTGCTGACTTAGTAATAACAGAAGTACTTACTACTGACTTAGTAATAACAGAAGTACTTACTGCTGACTTAGTAATAACAGAAGTACTTACTGCTGACTTAGTAATAATAATAAGTATTCTGCATTAGTCTTATACCTCGCTTTTCCAGACTCTCATGGTCACTTTACAATTTTACGCATTGCTTCACTCCATACTCTGTTCTGTTCTGGTAAGCTGTGATTGTAGCCACATCTGCCTCGGGGCAGGCTGACTGAAGTGAAGCTGCCAGTCCTCACCATTGCCACCTCCTAACACCACCAACATGCAACATACACACCACATTCATACTAGGCTGGGTGAAGTGTCTTGCCTAAGGAGACAACGTTTTGCCACTGCTGTCCCACTGTGGCAGCTGTACTCACAGTTTTCTCCCATCCAAGTACTGACCAGGCCCAGCCCTGTGTAGCTTCTGAGATCTGATGAGATCAGGCTTTGACAGGGAGGTTTGGCCACAGCTACAGTGAAGTGAAACACATGAGGTGTGTCAGTAAGGATGTATTAAGACGTGTTAAAGGTCATCAGTCAGGTTTGCCCTAAAGTGCATGTGTGATTATGTCCATATGCACTGGGACACACAGTTTGTGTGCACCTGTTGAACACTGTACTACTGAGACTGATCTTTTCCGTTTTTTAGAATAGATCACCATGTATCAGCCACCGTCTGCTCTGGATGCTAACAACAGTCAGTCTGTGCCAGTTTCAGCAACTGCAAAAGAAATGAATTGTAACAATTCACATTCTGTTGCTTTGCAAAAAAAAGTTATTTTTAAGTACCACTGGCCAAAATATCACAGAAATCACATGTGATCAGTAATGCACCGATATACAAATACATAATCTAATAAATTGCCTGCTCTTATCAGGCTTTCTGTACTCACATACCCACAGGACATAGTGAGAATGCCCCATAGAACACAGCCCGATTAGTTTGTTACCCACTATGGGCCATCTATAGTGCATCTATGGAGTGAGGAAGGAGGGGGTGGGAGAGTGTGAAAGTGTGACGCTGATATGCTTCTCTTGAAAGTAGGGCCTGACTCACAGCTTCATGAGCCAGAGGTAACAGGGCAAATACAGCCAATGTGCATTTAGACACTGAGATGGACTGGGACCAAACCAGTGAGGCACGTCAACATGGCTCAGTTGTGTGTACATTTAAATAACGGCCCAAACAGACCTGAAATATAAATGCATGTTTAGTCCTGTAGCAATGGCCATAGGAGAGGATTTCAGTGTGACCTTTTGTATATGACTCCGCTTAAAGGCTGTACCTGTTTTCTCTGGTAATTGACTCCCTGTGTGTTGTTTTCAGTGAGCCTGCAGTGTAAGATCCTCAAGTGTAACTCCGATTTCTGGGCGTCAACGGGTCAGACGGGTGCAGAGGAGGAGTTCTGTGTGGCTCTGCGTGCGTATAACAGCTGTGTGCGGCGTACAGCGCGCACATGCAGAGGAGACCTGGCTTATCACTCCGCTCAGCACGGCATCGAGGATCTCATGATGCAACACAACTGCTCCAAAGAGGGCCCTACCACGCAGCCACGTGCCAGGACCCCTCAGGCCCCGCCCCCTCAGGCCCAGCCCCCTCCCGACAGTCAGGAGCGCTCAGACGGGCCCGAGGTGTGCCATTATGAACGCAGCCTGCCCCGTGGAGCCCCGCCCCCTAACTACACCCACTGCGGCTTCTTTGGAGACCCCCACCTGCGCACCTTTGGAGACCACTTTCAGACCTGTAAGGTGGAGGGGGCGTGGCCTCTCATCCACAACAAGTACCTGTCTGTGCAGGTGACCAACACCCCTGTGGTGCCCGGCGCCATGGCTACAGCCACCAGCAAGGTGAGATAGTTTAGGCTCTTTAAAGCCCCAGAGTGATCCTGAAGCAGAGCAGATCATTTAGCACAATTAGAGCAGAGCAGAGAGGGTGCAGTACCAGACAGGCTCTGAGGGAACTGCCGCTGTTATTGTCTCTGCTGATGGTTAACAAAGTGCCACACACACATTTATATTCTTATAGTCTCATTTACTGTTCTTTCTCATTCTGCTGTATGTGCATGTGTCCTCTGTATGCTCTTGCATGTGTAGGAGCTCCCCCTCCTCTGTGTAGCGCGCTGTGGGGCTGTGTCTGTAGTTGTGTGAGCTCTTGACTGTGGCCTCTGATAGTTAAGTCTTTATCTACAGAGTCTTGTTTAGATTTCGGATAAGACTTTCCTTCCCAGTCTGACTTTGTCCTGACCTGGAGCTTATGAGCAGCACTGCTTTGTGTTGTGTGGAGATTCTAAACAGCAGAGGCCCATAACTACTGTTCAATAATACTGGTTCCATAATGAACCACATATCCATACACATGGATATAAACATGGTATTGTGGGTCCATTCATTATTGAGACCTGTGATCACAGCCCTGCTCTTTTTACTGCTGTCACAGACACAAAGCTGATCCTGGTCAGACTAAGGCCTGCTCCACCTGTCCAAACACAAGACTGCTGCTTCACACTTGTAACATAAAGGCACGGTTTGATTTCTTGGTCGCAGGTTCTACAGCTCTCTGACTGGCTGGACAGTTCTGATTATTACCAGTCATTAAGGTCCAGGCTCTGTCTACAAGCCACTCTGCATACCAGTCCTATTGTTTCCCACTCTTGTCACAGCTTTTGTTGTGTAGGATTAGGATCATTGCTTTTTTGGGGCATAGCTAAGGTTAAAGATAAGATGAAGGTTGGCCTTTACTAGCCTGTTTGGAGCTGAGTATAGCTGAGTATAGCAGAATTCCATTTTAGGATGAAGTAGTTTTCACATTGTTGATATTAAATACACACCTAATTGGACTAGTTAGATTTTTTTTCTAGTCGTTCAATCAATCTAACATTTCCTTTTGTCACTATTGCTGATTTTTGGTCACTAATACTGTTGTATGTCTCTGCCTTTGTAGCTCACAATCATCTTCAAGAACTTCCAGGAGTGTGTGGATCAGAAGACGTACCACGCTGAGACAGATGAGCTGCCGGCCGCCTTTGCTGACGGCTCTAAGAATGGAGGAGAGCGCCACGGAGCCAACACTCTGCGCATCGTGGAGAAGACTCCCGGAGCACATGTGGAGATCCAGGCACGCTATATCGGCACCACCATTGTGGTGCGACAAGTGGGTCGCTACCTGACCTTCGCAGTGCGCATGCCCGAAGAAGTGGTCCACTCCGCGGAGGAGGGGGACACCCAGGACCTGTACTTGTGTCTGCACGGCTGCCCTGCCAACCAGCGCATCCACTTCAGCGGGACGTTACAGACCCCGGGCCGGAGCAGAGCTCAGGGCTTCAGCTACCACACGGCCAAGGCCAAGTGCAAGGAGAGGCTGCCTGTGGAGGACTTGTATTTCCAGTCCTGTGTCTTCGACCTGCTCTCCTCTGGGGACATCAACTTCACTATGGCCGCCTTCTACGCTTTTGAGGACGTCAAGATGCTCCACTCTAACAGCCAGCGTTACCACCTGTTTGAGGAGGACCTGAGGAGCAGGGCGAGCCCCATGCCAGGCCCCAGAGAAGCCCCTCTATCTCTGCTGCTGCTTGGCGTGAGTGCTCTGCTGCTCTGGGGCCTATAGACCTGCTCTGGTCTGTTTACATGTGTGTCCTCCTCCAGTTTCAGGTCTGTGTTGTTTCATTTAGTCACATCATCCAGTGTGTAGACAGACAAATCCTCACCCAGCACCTGGAGAGACCAGCCCAGGATCAAGGCCTCAATTGGGGGCACAGCCAGAGACGAGGGGCTGATGGGAGCAGAAAAGAGCTCCATCAGATAGACTGAGTGCAATGGTGAGATGTGCAGCACAGCTCAGCTCTGTGCTAGTGTAAACCGAGATGGAGGCCCATTCCTCTGGAGCAGGGCCAGTGCTCCAGCCTAGTCTCTGCTCTCACCACAACAGTAGTGTGACAGCTGATTGGACCATGGCTTTGTCAAACTGCACTGAATCAAATGTATAAAATGGAGGATGGTGAAGGTCATTTACAGACTTCAGTCTTGTGGCACATTGGCAGAGCCTTGCCCTGGTTCCAGAAGGTCCCCGGTTTGTTTTTCCAGGCTCTGTGTTTTTGTTGCCATGTGCATGTTCTCCCTGTGTCCGAGTGAGTTTCCTCTGTCTGTCATCTGCCCCCATCACCTTAACATGGTAGAACCTGCAGCTGGGTCATCTCCATGTACAGAAGGTCCCAGGTGAGAGGCAGAGGGGAGATGTTCTACCTCTGCTCCAGTGGAATCAAGCTCCATCTTCTGTCAGTGGTGCTACTGATAAAACAGGAGCTGGTAAAACAATGTGTGTGATGCAGTTTCAGGTCGTGTCACTTGTGTTTGATCAGATATTTTTAGTCTGAAATGTGAATGAAGCGAACAGCAAAGGAACAAAGCAGGCCTACGTGTTTACACTGTCTATGAGCCAATCAGAACGAGCCTTGCACCTCAGAGGGATACAGCTTAGTCTGCATTATCATGAAGACAAAATCATGTTGGATTTTATCACTATGTTCAATATTTGATAACCATTTACATTGTCAGCTCAGTTACATGAAAACAAATGAGTAATAATGAATCTAAACTGTAAAAAGTGTAAACTAGGTCCTACAAGAGAGGGACAAATTTAAGTTGTGGATTCATTTGTTTAAAGGTGCACTATGGAACCTTTTTGGTGGAAGGTCTGCCACCTGCCTGTCTCTGTGGAGATATTACTGCTTTGTTTGAAATGTTTCACAAAGACAAGCTAATGGTCAGATCGGTAAAGAAATGATTCCAATCACAGTAAGAAGGCATATTTTTATTTAACCAAAAATATAAAAAATAAATGCAAGATGAAAAAAATTAAGTCAAATGCCAATCTAGGCAAAGCAAGAGCATCTCCACTGTAACGAACACAGGAAATGTTCCACAGTGCCACCTACAAGTAAAAACACATAGAAAGTTACATTTAGTTGTAGCCAGTCTTGTGCCAACCTCCTCACAGCTCAGGCTCTCTGTGGTGGGTGCTCTCTGGTGGGCACCCTCTGGGCAGCTGTCCCACTGCTGCTGTTCTGGCGTTGTGTGTTCATTCTGCAGTAAACGTGTGGCGTTTGTACTTGTGTTTGGTGACTTTTACACTTGTGTTGTTTTGGTGAATGTGAAACCTTTTTGTTTTTAAAGGGATTGTACAAAACTTGAGCCCCAGTGAGCACAGCTTCTTCACACCCAAATATGCTGGACATTTACTGTGAGTCCAGCTGTACAAGAGCTGTGTCAGAGGGGCGGGAGAACGCTGCTGTAGTTGGAGCTCATGTTTTGATTGAAGCACTTTATGTTCTTTGGAGCTTTTTATGAATTAGTTTTGTGTCAAATAAAAAAGGGATGATAATATGATGCCAGACAGATGAACGTGTTTGTACAGTGACTCATGCAGCTCTTTATAATGTCAGTTATTTATTAAATAAAATCAAATGTCTTGTTCTGAAGTGTCTGGTCTCATCTGTATTTATCCTTCTACAGTGTAAGAGCGCCTCCCGCTGGATACAGTCGCTTTGTGGAACTCATCGACAGACTTGAGGGCATTCAATTGCAATGAGATGTGAGGTTTACTATGTATTTATAGGACCAGGTCACCATGGTAACTAAAAATATGACTGATACTTGGTCCAAGTCTCAGGTCATTTGAAAACATGTATTCTTTTTCATCTCAAGAGTACTCAGTAGTGGTATATTCTAGACTAATTGTCATGTGTACAAAATAGATTTAAGGGAACAAGCCTGTGAGCTGCAGAGGCTGCACTAGTACCCGGGTGCCCATTCAGTTCAAAAAGTTCATTTAAACCTTAATCAGCAAAATTGGCAATTCAAATAAGAGATTCATGTTAGACGCATTCTGTTTTCTGATTCGATTATCATCTGGAGAACCAAAATACCAAATAACTTGGCCATCACATCCAACGCTTTTGTAATTAAACATAAATCAGCATTACATTTAACAGTAAAAGCTGTTTTTGATCTGAACATCTCATACCCAGGGACACATAAAGAAATGTAAGGGACCTGATATGACACTCTCAACATCACCAAATATTATATTATATACACTTATAAATGAGGACAAAGACAGGTTTTATGAACACATGAGTTTATTCCACATGTCCCATATGTACAGCACATGTCTCAAATATAAATTATTTCTTCAACAGATCCACAGATGTAGCTTTCAAAGAGTTCAAGTCAGCCACATTCACAAACAGGAGAAATGGTCCCTAATAATCGCCTTCCACTGCCCACACTGCCACGTGAGTACTGTCCATGTACTGTCCGTGTACTGTCCAGTTTAATACAATAAAACACAAATAAGGCACCATGGAAAAGCTGAAGAAAATGCCGGACTTTGGCACAGACCAATTCATCAGCGGGAAACCGCGTGGACCCAGAGGAGAGATAAAATCAGACCTGGTACTGTAGTTACCATCCCAGTTAAAATGTGCAAGAGAAGGTGGAGTGGCTAATACTGAGAGGCGAAGTATATGTAGTGTTACAACAGGGATTGTGCCTGAATACTGCCGCTCCCTCCCAGCACAGAGGACTGACATACAGATCTGAGTCTGTACTACACATTTGACACTTGAGCAGAGGACAGGGGAGGGAGAGAGCTACATTTGAAGGTGCATTACAACATTCTCTTTTTTAATTCACAAAACTTAAAGCTAATCTCACAAATCATATTAATAACACATGTCCATGTCATTGTGTTCTTCTGGGAGCATCTCCCATACATGACCCACTCAGGCACTTTGAGGGGTCGTCCATATGAACCCCACACACTTCTTAAAACCCCCCCACACTGCTGTGGAATAGTTCCATAGGACTAAGCTCCAACACAGTCAGTGTGATACACACACACAAAAGGATAAACACCCACCATAGTGGGCCCCGGTGGTCACAGAGCAGCTGGAGTGGTTTGGCCTTGCCCACTTTGGCACACAGGCCCAGACTGTTTAAGACAGTCACAGGAGAATGTGTCTCTAACTGACAGAAGAGGGCTTTTTCTGATGAAACTCAGAAATTCTCTGATCACTTGGATTGAAATGTAATCAGAGTTTGTCTCTGTTTTTCTCATGTTTTAGACAGGAGCAATACAAGATCAGGTTTAGACCTGCTTCAGTTCTGGTTTAGACCTGGTCTACTCCTGGTCTACAGAAAGTAGTTTTCAGTTCAGTTCTCTGCAGTCAGACACACAGCTTAGCAGACTCCCTTTAGCTTAGTTGGCTTTGCGACTCCAGACAGCATCCCCACTAGCGTTGGGGTCCAGGGGCCTCTCGAGGGGGGAGCGGGAGTCCTGAGGGGACTTGTGCGTCTGGGGGGAGCGGGGGTCCAGCAGAGGAAGGGGCTTGTCAGGGGGGAAGGGCCGGTAGTTGTCAGGTCCTGGGGGGCCACTCTGCCTGTGCTCTGGGGGCCTCCTGAACTCCTGCATGGGCCCCTCTCGGTTCGAGTGGTAACCAGGGCCACGGAAATCATCAGGACGTCTCCTTTTTGGGTCTGAATGCCTGAAACAGAGATTCAGAGGTAATACGGATTTCTTAGTGTGGTTTAAGTTTGAGATGTGTGGACTATCAGGTCAGTTTCTGAATGTAGAATGTGCTCATGTTTTCTCAGATCAAGCAGGAACCTCTTTTCCTGTGTGCATTACATTGTATTGTCTTAAGAATTATCCAAAACAATAGATTATAGAGCTCAAGAAATTTTATTCATTTGAATTTTATCTATGCTGCGGCAAAGTCAAACATCATTTCACTTCCTTCAACAAATACTCAAAACACTATAAACACAAGCATTCAGGCTTGTAACTGTTCAATCCAGGGAAGAAGGATGAAAACTATATGGAACAGGTTATAAAAAGACAACACTTCAGATTTTATTACATTGCCACTTTTACAGGATATTCATTTGCAGGAAGTGATTCTCAAATGTCAAAATTGGAATAATCCATGCAATACTTTTAACATACTTTAATTACATCTGAATCATTACCTGTCGTAGTACGGCCGGTGTGCCCGGTGGTCTCGATCATTGCTGTACTCGTAAGGCCGTTTCCGTGGTGACGTGTTGTTGCGGTACCCTCCTGAACTGCGATATTCTCCTCCGTGTGGCCGGCGGTCGCTGTAGTGGTCTTTGTAGCGGTCGTACTGATGGGGGCGCTCTCCCCATGGCGGCCCACTGTTACCAGGGTATGGGTACTTCCTGTCCCTCTGCCAGTCCCCGCGCTCTGGAACAACAGCAGTACATGCTCACCATTAAAACCAGTCCTGGTCCTTTTCAACCTTGGACAGGAGAGTGATGCGCTCTGCTGCTCTCTGCTGGAAATACTGGGCTATAGCAAAGGTTTTCATCCTTTTTTACTGTCACGCACATGTTTACATATCGACACCATCCTAAAATAATCGCATAAGTCATTTTTTCAGGTTTTTCAGGAAACACAAAAAACTCCCCCCAAAATTGAAGTTATGGCATAAATTATGGCAAAGTAAACTTAGGCAAAAAGGGACTTAGGCGATTATTTTAGGAAGGTTACGATATATTTTACAGAACACTCGGTCTCTAATGAAACTTGGAACATTCCTTTTAGATCTGTATCACTGCCATGAGATTTTATTGAGGTTATAATTGTAGAATTATAGTAGTATATGTGATGAGGGCCCCTGGGTAATAGTGTCACTATATCATGTTACAGGACAAATGTGTATGGTGACCTCCTGGTTTCATTTCAGACATGTACATGTGTTGAGAAGAAAGCAGTTCCAGAAAGAGCTAGCTCCTCCTGGTATGTGACTGTGGAGCGGTGTAGAGCAGCATACCGTCACTGAAGTGCCTCTTGCCTCCTGGGGCATGGGGCTCTCGGTGGTGACCTTGGGGTCCAGATTTGGAAGAGACCCCTCCATCCCGACTAGAACCTGCAGCCTCCGGTCTAAGTGGCTTGGCTTTACCACCATCGTCCTTCTTCTTATGCTCTTTCTGTGGCAGCCAGGCAGTCGAGTTAGACACAAGGATTATATCACATCTACACAATAAGGTTATCAGGTGCAAAAGTGAGATGAGCCACCTCTTCCTCATGAGACCGCTTCTTCTGGGCCATCTTGTACAGTTTGTGGAGCTTCCGGGCACCGAACTCCGTGAACTTGGAGACAAAAATCCACAGGTTTCTGAGGACACGAGAAAAGCATCAACACTGACGTAATATACATTGAATAATAATACACACAATACTGCAGAATATTTATATAGCCATATACCACTTTATTTGGCGGTTAGAAAACATCAAATGAAACCTCAATTTGTCACAGCAAAACTTCCCTTCGCTCCCGCGCTCACCTCCTCCACAGCTTGACGTGCTCCGGGTCACTGTAGGCCTTCAGGCACTCACTGATGCGGTCTCCGATCTTGAGCAAACAGGTGCGGGTGTGCTGCAGCTGCTCTTGGTCGGACAGCCCCTCGTCTGGCTTGTCCAGCTGCTTCAGGGCCTTCTTCACTGGACGCATGCGCTCCTTACACTGGGAACACAGCATACACAGATAGTTAACACCCAGTCAGCTTCACATGAACAGACAACAGCATGTTGGCAGAATTGGCCATACTGTCCCCTTTTATTTAGTGAAAATAAATATTTTTTTTTCATACGAGTCGAGTTGTGTATACGCACATGGAGCCATGGCTCCAATCTAAATCTCTACACTATCGCAGTCTGTGTGCCCATGTGTCATTCAATTCAAATCATAAATTAAAAACATGAATAGAAAAGCAATTGGTCTCGTACTGTTACAGTCACTTGGTGAACGTACAATGCTAAAGGTCTCCTGGTCCAGTTCGTCGTCCTCTTTACCCTGGATGGGGACGGGTTCAGAGCCGGCCGTGATGTGCACAGGGCCCTGGTTCTTCCTGCCCTTAACCACTTTAGGCTGAAACACACACAGGGGAAGCAGAAGGGTAAGGGATGGAGAGAGAAGCTGAAGTCTAACTTGATTCTTGTTTCCCTGTATGAGCAGCCCTGAATTTTTTGAATCGTGCAATGGCCTGATTTCCCTTTTTCAGATGGGGTCCTTTCACACATGTGCAAGGAATTGCTCAGAGCTTGCAGGCCTGCCCTCTGGTGGTTGTCCAGGATCCATAGTTACATTGATAACTTTGATATGACAGAGTGCTGTGGTGGTACCTTGTCCTTGCGGGGCCGTGGGGCTTTCTTGTCCTTCTCTGCGTCTTTGTCCTTTTTAGGAGTGCCTTGCTTCTCCTTGTTTTCCTTATTGGCGCGTTTCTTTGGTCTTTTCTTGGTGGGGGACTTTTCCACTCCATCTTCCTGCTGCAGACAAAATCAGAACAATCAGAATCAATCAGAACACATGTACTCATATTAGGGGCCTCACATTACACTGCATATTCAGGCTGAGTTCTTCTCTCAAATGGAAAACACTCCACTTTGTGATGTCATGTGGCAATATAGGACATGCTCTACTGTGCTTTTAAACTCTATACACCTTCACTTATATCATTAGAATAATTTCAAGTTTACAGCTATCTTTTTATATTTAGTGCAGTAAAGACTGGCAATTCCATGGCTGAAAACTACCACTCCATGACATTACAAGGTGGAACAGAGCATTTAGGGCTTTGTAGACAGACTAACAATAAAGGGTTACTCAAATGTGTGAATGAAACAAAACAAGTCCAGGCATGTTTTCATGAGGCAACAATATTTTAACATGATTTAAAGCTCACAATAATCCATTTTGTGTCATTAAGGACTTTTAAACAAACTTTATACAGACAGGCACAGAGCTGAAGTATGTCCAGTGTGCTGCAGCCAGTGTACAGGAGGCTATAGTCTATATAGCTGTATCCTCCTGATGGGTTTACAGCTTTAGGCTGTGCAGTGCTGGCTCACCTTGACACCCCCCTCCTCTGACTGGTTGTCTGACAGGCGTGGGGAGCACATGTCCTGGCCCTGCTCATCCTTCAGAGCCCCACTGTTCTTCTTCACTCGGGGCTTCCTCTTCTTTACCTTCACCTGCACAAGGAGCAAAGTGAACCCATTTGGCTGTGGTATAGTATGTTGTGGTCAGGTATGGCTTGGTCTTCTCTCATGTACACTACCAATCAAAAGTTTGAGCATTTTTTTATTTATGCTTCTTCTTTATTTCCATAGGCATCAAAACTATAAATGACACAGTAAGCTTTTGATTCCATATGATAAAAAATACTCTTGTTAATACAGTAGTCCAGGAGATTCTTGATTGATTACAATATTTATTTCTTTATTTTAATATTTTTGCCTAGTCCAAACTTTTAACTGGTAGCTATGATTTGGCATGTTGTGGTCTGGTTTGGTCTGGTGTAGCTTGCCGTGGTGCAGTCACAGTGACAGTACCTCATCTCTGGACACCTGCTCCACACTGTCCTGCTCCTTCTTGAGCAGTTTGAGCAGGTACTCGGCACGTGCCTGCAGCTGCTTGCCCTGGGGCTTCTTACTGGGGTCATCAGGCAGGATCTGAGCAGAGGAAGAGCACAGGTCAGAGGGAACACAGCTAGTCCTGTCCTGTCCAACATCTCCCCTTCATTTGTCTCTTTAACTGTAGCTGTACTGACTGCTTGAATGTAAAGAAGAGGGTGAAGAGGTGGAGACTTGCCTTGTCCACAAGCCTCATGTCAGGATCGGTCTTGATCAGGTCCCAGTTCCCAAAACCGTGCTCATAGATCCCAAGTAGCAACTGAGTGTCATCCTGGAGGATCCACTCCACGTCAAAGTGGGCCTGCTTCACACGGAGGTTCAGCATAAACCTGTGAGACAAGCTTCAAGGTTAGACAAGCATATTAGCCACAGTTATTGTGCTAATCCTTAGAGGCTACTGACTTGTTCCTTTCGCTGGGGTTGGCTGGCACCGCTTTGTGGAGAGGCTCAAGCTCCTCTTCGTGCTGGATGATGGACTTGGCATTGACCTGGACTCCTGAGATTTTAATGTTGATCCCCCTGCGTTTCCCAGGACCTTTGGCTACAAGACATGCCTGTGTTACACCACCCTCATCATCATCTCAGATTATTCCAGAGCGTTCCTCACCTTCCACTGGGTTTTCCTTGAGCTGCTCCTCGTGCTCCTGCAGTGCTGACATACAGGTGGAATGGACCAGCTCGCCCAGTCTCTTCAGGTCTGCAATGGACTTGTCTACCAGCTCAGAGTCTCGAGCAATGGCCTCCAGCCTGCACAAGGAAGAAGTGGGTTAGCTCTTGGACTACTTTAGGAGGAAGGAGAATGCCAAGAAAATCTCACCTTTCAAGAGGGGCTCCAAACTTCTTATAAGCCTTGATAAACCTGCACACAAACATGATTAGAATAAAAGTGAACATGTGTAAACAGCTCCAAGGCTGGTTCTAGCGTGCAGCAGTACCTGCGGATCTCAGCGTCGGTGAAGCCCTCTACGTTGTTCTTCCGAGCTCGGGGACGGCCTCTCCTCTTGGGCCTCTTGTCGTCCCCGCTGTCATCACTGTCGCTGTCAGAGCCGGAGGAGCGGTTCTTCAGCTTGGAACCCACGTCACTGTCGCTGTCATTAGCCTGGGCCTGAGCGCACACAGGAGGACACAGAAATGTCAATACAGGTTAGCAGAGAAGCACAGCTTTGCATTTTGCCCTGGGACCTTCTTGTTGGAGCTCCTGCTTCTGGGCAGCATGAAGATGTCCTCCATCTCCCTCTGCCTCTCCTCCTCCTCTATCTTCTTGCGTTGCTCTTCTGGAATGATGTCATCCCACTCTCGAGCAGGCTTCTCCTCCAGCTCCTGAGTGCTCTCCTCCATAGTGGAGAAATTAGCCACCTATACACAATCAGACAAAAGAATAGAACACAAAATAAGCAGTGTCACAATTTAGCAGTCTCTCAGTCTTACACAACACATTATAAGGTACATGTGTACCTTGAACTGGGACAGGAGCTCATCTGTAGCGCTTGAACCCTGATCACTTTCTCTGGTCTCAGCCAGTCTCAGGATCTCATCAATGTCCATTTCCTGCACAGAAGGGATTACTAATGTAACTCACTGCACAGCTTACTCTAGCCAAGTTTAACTACATGCAGTAGTAAACTGATTATACAATACTTTAACTAAAAAAATCATTTGGAAAGCACAGCTGCATGCATTTTGTAAAGGACATGTACCTGTGGCTCCGACTCCTCCCCCTCTGCCTCTTTAAACAGCTCCTCTGCTCCAAACTTGAGGATGGCCGTTAGCTCTTCTTTGTTGAAGGGATTGGAACTGCGGAGCAGCAAATGTATGATTACACTCCCGACCTCCCAGACCCCTTTTTTTACCCCCATACTGAGAGCAAGTTACTGAGGCTCACTTTGTGCTTCCTGAGCTGTTGTCCAGAACCGTGCGTCCGGTGGTGTCCATCCTCTGAATGACCAGATGGTCTAGAACCATCTTCTTCTTGGCTCTCTCAATGATGTCCTCCTCCACTGTTCCTTTGGTCACCAACCGATAAATATTTACCTGAAATGGAGAAGCATATTAGGACTACCATTAACATTCAACAGAAGACTGAAATATAGACTGCCACACTAACAATAATCCTATGTATTTCAGAACATTGTTATTGATACTTTGCAGCTGATATCATCAACATTCCTTAGAGGGGGTGAAGCTAAGTGTAGGCATCTCTCTGTCTGAAGCTCTGTTAGACTTTAATCTCAGTTGTTGTTTTTTTTCATAATGTGACCATATAAAACTGATTTAACTGAAACTACAATAGAAGAGTGAGCACATGTAGGGGCTGTACCTGCTTCTTCTGGCCAATGCGGTGTGCCCGAGCCTGAGCCTGCAGGTCATTCTGAGGGTTCCAGTCTGAGTCGAAGATGACCACAGTGTCTGCAGAGGCCAGATTAATGCCCAGACCTCCGGCTCGAGTGGACAGCAGGAAGCAAAAGTCCTGGAGACACAACGGAAAGTCAGATTCATACTGACATAAATATGAGGTGTCCTCATAGACCGTATATATGAATGGACATAGCTAACACGCTAGCTGCCTCATGCCAAATAGGAAGCGCGACAGGAGGCTCTTCCGGCTCCTTCTGACTCCTGTAACCGTTACAAGCCTCATTTCAGCAGCAACATCACACTCGCTTAGTCCACTTTTTTTATACAGTCTATGTGTGTCCTACATTTTTTTTCAAATCTGATGAACATACACATTTTGGTAACAAATGAATGACTCTCATGGCTCTTTGTTGTGATATTTACTGTGACAGCTCCCATTGGGCGCCTCAGTTTTCTAATACGGAAGTCAACAGGCTTGTTTCTTTTATTAAGTCGTTTTAGATGAATATTGCAATTACTCCAAATTATAACAATGATCCTCGGGCGTCATATATTATAACTGCATAGCAGACACAAGCACAATAGGTCTTCTTTATCGTGCTAGTATATGTTTGTGGCAAATCCAAGGCTAAAGTTCAAGACAACAAGGATAATAATATAACCCATGCCGATATATATACAATGACATACATAAACCACAACATGAATATTCACTGCAGACATACTGACCTCTGAGCCCTCTGCGTTAAAGTGGTCCAGAGCCTGTTTCCGGATCTCTCCCTTTATAGAACCGTCCAGTCGCTGCAGAGAACACACAACAGCAGCTTAAGCTTGGGTCTTCTTAAAAGTTTACATTCCTTTACTCTGCAAGCTAATTAGTCTACAGCCTACCATACTAACCTATGTGATCACTAGAGCAAACCAGCCCTCTGCAGTTCAGTGGGACAGAACTGGTATAAATAACTATGAAGGTGGCACAACATGGAAACCTGATGCCCGGCTCAGCACAGACCAAACAAGCCCCTGCCCCTCAGCCTGAGCCTGAGCCTGAGCCTGAGCTTGAGCCTGAGCCTGAGCCAAACACAAAGGTCAACATGACACAATATTTACTCACAGTACAGTACCTTTAGAGAATACCGAGTACAGTGTGTACCAAGACCGATCAAGGTCATTTTCCCAACAAATATTAGGCTTAACATTACATTTACTGTAGTTATTATTATGATTATTATGACTATTATATCCACTTTTAAGTAATTTGATATTTTTGTCATATATTATCTGATATAAGATAATATCCTTTTCATTAGACACAGTACTGATGGCCTCTTAGCTCCTCCTTTGAATGTAGCACATTGTGCAGCTGGGTTGACCATACCTGGAAAGGGTATCTCTTCATGGCAAGATACTCAGCCAGGATGTCCAGCATGCGCACCATCTGAGAGAAGATCAGGACTCTGTTCCCTCTCTCTCTGAGGCGGGTCAGCAGCTTGTCCAGCAGCACCAGTTTACCACTGCCTCGCACCAGGGCCTGACCACAACACGGTTTATAGTAAAGTAGGGTATGCTGAATTAGTGTCATAAACATTACATTTGTGTTCCCAAATATGAGGCAAGTTTAAATGAAATATAACTATCAACAATTGTAATGTTTATTCATGAATACAAAAAGAATGAACCTGATGGCCAAGGTTTTTATGTTAGAATATGGTATGCTGGTTGTCAACGTTATCATCCAATGTGAAAGCAGAATAACTCTCACACTCTAGAGTTGTCAGATCTTACAATTAAAACCAGTTAGAAATGCAGCCAGTCATTCCATTCTGAAAATTAGAAAAACTTGTATCAGGGTCCCTACAGGTTTCTTCAAGTTAAAGTCAACTCATTTTAAGACCTTTTTAAGACCATTTATTAGGGGGTATAACAGTACACAAAAATCATGGTTCGGTACATACCTCGTTTTTTTTTTTTTTCTGTACAGTATGGGAACAAAATGCAAAACCATTTGTCTGTTGTTTATTTGTGTGTTTACTAAACCAATAATTTGATTTAACATTATACAAATGGGAAACTAAAATAAATGCAAAGTGCTGCTTGGTAATACTAATAAGTTTAGTAGCTTAGTCCTGGTTTAAACCTGGTTCAGAACTGGTTTAGTTGATAGTGAGAAAATTGATCTCTCGGGCCGAGATGCAGAGCGCAGCCGCCTAACAGATTCTCTCACCCGGGGTCGTGGCATCAGCCGCCAAAGACACCCGAGAAGAGGTCCCTCGAGGGAATCGTCCCGCACCGACCGGCCGTCCTTTCCCCACTGAGTTAAACAGTAATGATGAACGGCTCCTTCGGGAAACTAGCCGCACTCGCGCTAATTCAACGTGCTCTAACTCAACCATTTCGTATAGAAGCAAGATGGAGTATTGTGAGTATTTGGTTAAAGAGCCTTCCCTAAGCGCCCCAATCACGGACGAGTTCCCTAGTATATATTAAAGAGTCAAGCATTCCGTGTAGCCGCACATGTAATGGTAGAAACACACTCAAACTCACTCGTGGACAGCCCTGAACCAAACCAAAACGTACCAAAACAGTTTGGTATGATTACATGTACCGTTACACCCCTACCATTTATATAAAAACTTAATACCTATTTCACGGCCTATTATCTATTATCTAAATAAGAGTGTTTTTTTTTATTATCATTGTGGTATCGAAAACAGTATTGAATCTATTCATTGGTATCAAATCAAGTTTGAAATGACAATGGCATCATGACAACACTAGTCAACACTCTTTGTTTCCTCAGTCTTGTGCCCACAGCTCATGTGAGTGGTACCTGCAGCTGCGTGGGCTTGCTGTCTCCCTCCTCTTCCTCCTCTGGCAGTTTGATGAGGAAGCTGTGGTTGCAGCACTTCTTCAGCTCCATGACGATGTTGAGGAAGCCAGACGAGCTGCCTCTGGTGCCCTTGGACAGAGCTTTGTAGTTCCTTGTGAGAATCCACCTGGAAATGTAGAGGCACAAGTGTGTTTAGTGACACTGTGCTGTATCCAAAGACCTGCTGACTCAGTCAGATGAAAGGAAAATAGGAACTATCTCCAGCCTGACATTGCCTAGAGGGAAAACTATGGAACACCTATGTACACTATGTACACCTTGGAGGCCATAGCCAAGGCCTACATACTTGTAGAACTGTTTCTGCTGAGCGCTCATGTCCACGCGCAGGATCTGCTCCACTTTGGCGGGCAGAGACTTCTCTACGTCCTTCTTGACACGACGCAGCAGGAACGGCTCCAGGACTTTGTGCAAGCTCTGGTAACCATTTTCACGTCCTTTTCCATGCTCATCCTCAAAGTCCTCCCACGAGTCAAACCTACACAGACAGACCAGACCATTTATTTATTTTAATTAATACAAGGACAGCCCAATGAGAGTACTGGAACCTTTTGAAGGAGCACCCTGTTTAGACAATACAAACTAAACAAACAAGACTAGGGATGGGCCCTTATTTTTTTTTTAGCCTTTACCGATATTTGGCATGCTGCAGATCATGTCCCTGGTATTGTCATGTTTTTGATGAGGAGACAGCATTAGAACATAGATGAGAAAATAGTGTAATATAACATTTGTACACATAAGAGTAGAGAGAACAGGACTTACTTGTGAGGCATAAGGAAGTGCAACAGGGACCACAGCTCTTTAAGTGAGTTCTGCAGCGGTGTGCCTGTGATCAGCAGTCTGTGATTGGACCTAAACTCCATCAGGCTCTTGTACAGCAGAGAGTCATCGTTCTTCAAACGGTGAGCCTCATCCACGCCCAGGAATGC
>JACN01057078.1:0-13058 GCA_000787155.1 Scartelaos histophorus
TTTTTTTTCCAGTCAGTCATATTGTCCAGTCAGTTTAAAACCATTATTCAAGCCTTCTTACGAACTGGACACTGGCCGCCCACTGATACACAATGCTCCCCAGTACTTTGAAGCACACACCTGCCCTAAATCTCTCTGTGTGTCATCTCCCGTACATTGGAAACACTGCAAACTGTTTGGACTCCATGTTATGTCATACAACATCCACAAATCACCACAGAGGCCACCTAGGCTCAGCCCTACCACCACTGCAGCGGCAGGGTTTTCTGGAGTACCAGGAGGTGTGTCTGCCAGTGTCCCTGTGGCTCACATCCCCAAAGTAAACGGTGCAGTGTTGTATACCTAACAGGAGAGTGTGTTTATTTAACATGTGTGCACACTGACTTAAGAGCGGGGATGACCACTCCGCTGGCCCGCTGTTTATTTGAATTTTCCATTTTATATTGCCATGTGTCGCGGGCTTGTTTGGAGCCAACGGAGTGATGGATCATTGCCCACACCGAAGCCTGCAGAGGAGCACCAGAGCGGGCAGTGGAAGGGGTGCAGGGGGTATGTGGAGAAACAGGTGGGACTTCTCATCACGGCATTTATGTATTTATAGATGATTGGAAGGATGGATCATCAATAAAAAAATGTGAAAAAAAAATTGTCAAAAACTTGGAAGCACTGTTGAGCTCAGATGGGACATCCACCCATGAGATTAAACCAAGGATAGTTCAAACAGAGCACTTTCTCTGACCGCTGCAAGATCCTCACAAACAGGCACATTTAAAAGCAGGAGAATGTTGGAGTTCTATTGTTGTCAACATTTCAATATCAATTTTGATGCTAAAAGAAAAGGCTAGTGCTTTCCTTCAGTTGGAGCAGGGCTGGAGTCTCTAGCAGAGGGAGTTTGGCTTGTGGATGTACACGCTTTAGGTGTTTCTCACTAAAGGAGCAGTATACTTTAATGCAAATCCACTGCGCTAAAGCCACATGAGATTTGTCTCTGGAGACTGACCCATGCTTGGCTATGTCATGGGACCCAAAGAGAGAGAGAGAGAGAGAGATGGCCTTTATGGTTAGTGGAGATAAGAATCAATACCGAGATACTAATTGTTACTAAAACTAGTATTGAAACTAGGTAGCCATGTTTACATTTCAAAAAAGGAATATAGTTTTTTTTTTAGTTAGTTTAGTTTTCTTTAGTTTTCTTTATTATCAACAATGTTTATATGAAATAATTTGTGTCAAAAGTTAAGTTGTAACAGACTTTGTGCCATATATCACATCCAATTAAAATGAGCATAATAACATAACTCATTTGTCTGAGAAACAGCAGAGATGTCCTGGGCTTAACTCCCTCTCCACTGATGGACTTTGTTTGAGGTTTTATATGCTCTGTTTCACTGGGTCTCTTTTGTTATAGTTTCTGAACATATCTAAATGGATTTATGAATAGGTGGTCTGATCCCCACTACTATTAGTAGTTACATGAATGGGTGAGTGGTTCTTTATTGTTAAATTAAGGGCGGCATATAATGTCTGTGGTTGTAACCCTTTTTAATCAAGTCCCTCAGGATATTGTATGATCAAAAGTAACTTTTCGGATAAGCAGTCAGTCATCCAAACATTCCACAGTATGGTTTTGCAATGACCTATCATTTATTCTACAACAGGCATGCTTGTCCCCGTGAAGATAGATAAGTTTAAAGAAGTGGTATTATAAAGTTTACTTTTTTGAGCTTTATACCAAGTTATAATGTTCTCTCACCAAAAACATGTCTGAAGAGGTTGTGTAACACATGATACAAAACAATACACTACCAATACGCAAACCTGATGCAATGTGCAGTAGTTTCATTAGTGAAATGCTCCATGCCTGCTGCCTGTCCCAGGATGTCCTCCTGGTGGAACTCTCCTCTGTTTGTGTTGGCTGGGTTCACAGATGCATCAGGGGCTGTGGTGTGCTGCATTCACACGCGCAGGTGAAACATGCTTTTTGAAGTTCGTTTGTGGAGTATATAAAATGGGCCCTAAATCAAGATAAGAGCGCACCATGGGACTCTGCCACAGTGTGAAAAATGTCACTAAAAATAGAAGTGTCAGGAGCAAACGGAGAACAAACGCCGATTAAGTGGAGTGATTTCCCTTGGGCCGAGCACTGGCTAAGGGAGAGCAGGTTACAACACTCACAACATTCAGTCTCCATTAGCCTTTGGAAACAACTTTACAGAGAGGTAATGAAGAGCCACAAAAATTTCATACAGTCTCTGTGTTTACATGCAGGGCCAGGAAACAGAATGATGGTCCTACTCTATTATAACAGGCTATACTGTATGGTCATAAGCTACGCTCGAACATTACATGCTTGTCTTTATGGAGACAGAAGACAAATGCTTTTGTAAGCTATATCATTGTATTCTAAAACACCATTAGAGAATTTCATATTTTGGACATTTTATTTGTTACAGTATTGACCTAAAATGACTCAATGCGGGCCAAATGTCCTTGTCAAAACCTGATCTCATCAGAACGCAGAAGCTTAGGGAAAATATTTTTCCCATATTGCCTAGAATAAAATTATTCTGTTCGTGAGTAATGGTGGGAGCATGGCACTGTGGCAATGATGGCACAGTTTGGCAGCCTCACTTCCATCAGTCTGCCCCAGGACACCACCAAGTGTCAACTGAATGAATAATGCACTGTGAAGTGCCTTGGGGGTCTTGAAAGTCCACTGACTTCAGGTTCAATCAGTGGCACACAACCACACTGCACTAACTACCCAGAGAAGGACTGACTTTGCATAGTTACTGTTAGATTGTTAAATAGTTACACTTCAAGGTAACAAGCAGTGATTGTTTTCCCCACTTGTGCCACAATAATTAAGCAAACAAATTTAAAAATTGAAGCAAAGTGTGCAAAGACCAGAGGGGGTGTATGGGGGTAAGGGAAAAGGGAAATATAATCAGTTTTTCATTACTTTTGAAAAACTGCAAGCACGGACAAATTCACTAGTATAATGAAATGTCCCAACTTAACTTAATCCTTTGCAAAACCTAAGGCAAGGCAGTAACATCTTAGAGACAAGCAGGCAGCTTATCATCTGTCAGAAAAGTCACAGCATCCCTTCATGAAAAATGACAGAATAAATCTAAATAATTACACTCATGTGAGTCCAGCTGGCACCGTGCAATCATGTTTGAACTTTCAACACAAAACCTTCACTTTATTGGTAACCTGATCCTTTTCTTCGAGCTCCTCATTCACAATTACCAGTCAATAGTGAGTCATGTTTTGGCCACTGGTGCTGCTGACAGAGGAGCGAGAGCCTGGTGCATTTGACCTGCTCTTCTGTACTACTTATGAGAAAAATCCAGGAATCTGTGAGAGGCCCATGGCCCAGGAGCTTTAGTTTGGTCCTGTATTAGTCCTGGTTTAATCATGGTCTAGTCCAGGTTCAGTCCTCTGTTTTGGCCCAGTCTAGATACAGTGGTTTTCAAACTTTTCATCCCTGTATGTACTTTTCCTAATCTGAGGTACCCCTGTGTTTTATGTCTTACCTTATGTGACAGTTTAAAGAAGGATCAAATAAACAAACAAAACTTGCCTCATTCATTGTGTTGTACTTCAGTGTGCAAAAAAGTATTAATTTTGATTTCACTGAAGTAATTTTATGTAAGTTCAAATATGAAAATACAGTACTCAGAACAACATTATTATGTCAAATGAATGTTGCTTTCTTTCTCAGAACAGTACTCATTCAACCACATTCTTCAACTTCCTTTTTCAAGATTTTACACTGGATAGCTCTGGACTTGTACACACTCCAGTCTTCAGTCAGTTTTCTTGTGATGTGTGTAAGGTCTGTAGGATAAATTACAAGCATATCACAATATGAACAGTCTTTACCAAATAAGAATGAGGCCTGGTAGTATGTGACTTCAGATCAAGTAATTTGGGAGGGAGGGATGAGTTTATCTCACCCTTTTACTGCACAAACAAATACTACTCCATTATCTTTATGTATATAGTACATTTAATAAACTGTGGACTGCATTTGGATCGTAATCAGAATGCTTAATGTTATAATGATAGATAGTGTGCGTAGGTGTGAACTGTCTTGAGTAAATCCATGCAGCCCTATGAAGTGTTTAGAACATGCAAACGTGAACACAGCAGACAAGAAGCTGCAGTGCTGTGTTTGAGAGACATAGCATGCATCATTGTGGAGGTTCACATTCCAAAATGTCTACATTTGATTTAAAGACACAATGTTAAACTGACTTTTCCACTTCCAATCATGTTGTATTGTCCCCACATCAAACAATCAAACATACCTGGAGCTGGATTTTATTTCATTCAGACTTATTTCATTAATTCTCTCTACAAAATTGCTTTATCTGGGCACTCATTTGAAATATCCCCAGATTGTCAAACAAAAAAAGTTTTGTACTTTTAAAGGCCTTAAACCAAATTGTGTTCATAATGAATGCATGGTTCTATTAACATCAAGAAGAACTTTCTGTATTTATTTATTCAGTGCACTTGTTTTAAAACTGCTTAATAGTAGAACAGTCCATTGATTTTTTTGTTCAAAACTGCTGAACTGATCACCTCTTTATAGTGGCGTTTTGAATAGAAAGCAGCAGATTTATTTATATTATTTTTTTATATTTCATTGTTGAAAATTGGCTGAGACTTTTTTAACTTTGCATATAAGACGTGGAGTTGAAATGCAACTCTGAGTTACTTAATGATAAGAGAACACATGGTTGGAAGCTCATAGAAGTCAATTTTACATAATACATCCTCTTTAACATAATATGGTTGATGAGGCCTCTGGCTTGTTGTCCGCAATGACCATGTTGCTAATAATAGTCTTATAGTAATGTGCCCTTATCCAGTTTCACAGTAAATTTAAGAGTCAACACAGTCCCTGTTTGTGTAGCCTTTGCGTGTTCCAGATGAAACACTATGTGTCTGTGCATTACTCTTGGATTACACAGGCCCCATGTAATTCAGCTGGGGCTAAATAACTGCTAACTGAGCCAAGCGTCGCTACAGCCTTATTTGTTATGGATAGAGTTTCAGAGGAGTTCTTCCACTGTCTGTGCAATGATGAGAGGGGAGAAGGATAAATCTGTGTTTGGAGACTAACCAGCTATGTGGTAACTAATGTCCATAATACAATTATACAGAATATAATATTTAAATAACACAAGGTGTAGTTTAAGTCTGAAGTAACCACATGCTGAGCCTACATCAAGATTTCAGTTTCTTAAATAGGGGGTATTTGCAAAATCAACTTTTGGAACAAAGTTATAACATTGTTCCCTGGATCTAATCTGACCAGGGAAAGCAATGACATATCCATAGAGACATGCAGGCAGAGTGACATATACCAAAAAAAGTTCTTTACTGATCCGAATTTTAGACCTAGAATGCGAAATGCCTCTCCACTGCCACTGCTGTGTTTGTGAATGAATCTTGAGAAGGAAAGGCAGCAGACTGTGATTGACAGGTGACAGGTGGTGGGATTAGAGGTAAACACAGTCCTCATAGGCCCACTCTGAGCAGCTGGGGTGGGTTAGCACACGTG
The DNA here is from genome assembly GCA_000787155.1 of Scartelaos histophorus. Taxonomy (NCBI): domain Eukaryota; kingdom Metazoa; phylum Chordata; class Actinopteri; order Gobiiformes; family Gobiidae; genus Scartelaos; species Scartelaos histophorus. Next base: position 5,582 of record JACN01057078.1, read on the forward strand.
GCTCATTTTGCCGTGCTCACTGGGTAAGCTTGATCTCCTGCCCGCTGATTTATTAGCACTTGTTAACATCATGAGCACCAGAGCTGTTGTGCTTGGCTGTGACAGGACCAAAACACATGTTTTCACAGGATCACAGTTACAGAGGAATGACAGAGCAGAGCCTGTGGAGGAGAGGGGGAGCCACATGCTATTCAAATAAACAACTCTTAAAAGCATCAGTAAATAATTATGGACTTTCAAGTTTAATGGGATAATCTTCCAACTAAATAGGAAATATGCTGTTTGTTTTTTTTTAACGGGCCCATGATACACTATTCTCTGATCAGTGTTGTAACATTGTTTCCTCATTAAAAACAGACCTGGAGTTGTGTTTTGTTTCATTCACACATATTTAACACACAAACCAACAAACACTATTCCACCTTGTGATGTTAACATGTCATAATACAGGGAAACAATTGTCTAGGCCTACAGCTACTTTAAGGTTCACAGAGAATGCTTGGAGTTGTCAAATATACTTTCTGCTGAAGGCTGCATCTGGACAATAAATACCATCAACAAGATGCTAATAATTTGAAGAATGTCCATTATTGTGTAGAAATTATCAAAAGAGGAAGCATGGACATGTCCTCTGCCCTTCTACAGGAGCAGTTCAATTGAATCATTTATATTTGTTTGTTTCATTATAACTTGAACTTTTTGATGATGAGAAACTAATTGAACAGCCAGCAGCAGTCTGTGTGGCATTCACCACATGTGCTGTTTCACCACACTAATCATAAGGCTCCCTCCCAACTGGAAGAGAAGTTTAATTTGACACCTCTGACTCTACCTAAAGACATATATTGGTTTGATGTTTTATGTCGTCTGTAAATCACTGATTATTTGGCGCCAGAAATCAAGTTTCACCGTGAACGTCCCCAGTCACTGCCATGTCCCATGACCACTTCAGACATATCTTCAGAAACTGAGAATGATGGTAGGAAAGGGACAAAGGATCATGACCTCATCCATCAGATCAGACAGCTCCAGGACATGGGACAAATCCACAGTATGTTCCTAACCTAAACAACATCTACCTGTAGATAAGAGGATGACTGCCACCAAGACCATCAAACAATACATGAAGGCCAAGCCAATTAAACCAGAACTGAAGTGGTGTGTGCTGTGGGTCCATCACATCAGACCCAAGAAGGGGTTATCCTCTGATATTGTTGCACAGCTGATTCATACTGGTTTAGCTCTGCTATGACACAGTTTTGCTTCAGTCACAGTGTAGTATTCCAGCCCACTGGTTTAGAATAGCTCTAAACACCAGTGTACACTGGCAAGCGCTTCATCCAAAATGTTAATTTTAAATATTTTGCCTTTTTATATTTGCTAATGTTGTATTTAATTAATTAAATTGTATAATGTATATTTGTACAGTATTAACAATAATTCCTTTTTAACTTGTACTGAACTACAGTAGGGAAGGACAATAGCATCATCATTTTTTTTTTTTTTTTTGTGATTCTTGGGCACTTATTTTCTTTAATTGAGTTCCACTCAATACTAGTCTAATCTTAAAGGTGAAGGGATTTAAATAACTATGTATACAAAAGGGCTTCAAATAGGCTCTGAAGTACAAACAGAACACCTGACTCTGATGGGTCCATCTAAAATACTGTTGCAGGTGTTTTAATACAAATAAATGAAGACTCGCACTTGAATCAGTAATGATATAGTGATACTTTGATATTAATACTATACACTACTACAGTTCTACAGCATGAGTATTCATACACTGCATAAACTACATTACACGACTGTCCTGTTCTGATGACTGTGTACTGTAAGATCTGATGATGCAATGTAATGCTATGGACTGTACTAATTGAAGAGCTGAACATCTCTCTTGATTTCATTTTGTGAACAGCTCCTTTAACCATGTTTTGCTCTTGGCCTCTCTTTTATTGGTCGTAATCTTAAAAGGTGCAGTACTTTTACTTTTAGTTTATTTTTCTACTGTGGCATACTGTGGAACATTCCAAATCAAAGTATATCTTTTAAGCCATCAAACAAAGAGGGAATCATTTCTATTTCATGACATAGTTTCCATATAGACTGCACACCTGACTGAAAATGTTTTCTTCTTGTATATGATATTTTGTGGCATAGTCCATTGTCCCCACAGCAGATTAACTGGAGATATGTACCTGCTCCGTCACATGGTCTGGCATAACCTGATCACTGGTCACTTTACAAATTGTCTTTGTACATATACAGATACAGTACAGCTGTACTGTATCTGTATTTTTACATTGTTTCATAGCTTCTCTTATACAGCATTACACCAGTATCATTGGATTCGATGTTTCCTGACTACAGAGTGTGGATGACAGAATGGGGCTGAAGGAGGCCAAAGCAGCTCCTGGTTTAAACCCAAAAAGCATGAGCTAAATGTCCACCATGCTCACAGCCTTATCTCCCAGGGCAGCAGATACATGTTCTCACAGCTTTGACTGGAGGAGAACCAAAGTCCTGCCTGGACAAGCACCAGATTAACCTTACAGAGGAATTATCTTTGTTTAGTCCTGGCTCAGTCCCTAGTTGTAACAGGCTCAGTGAACCCATACCCAGACTAACCCAGTGAAACTGGCCCAAGTACTCCCCCTGCCTGGACTATACCGAGGGTAAAAGGGAGCTAGGATCCTTTATACCCAGGTATATTAGACTCTAGGTCAACCAATCAGATACTATGCCAGTGGAGTAGTGACATCTTTCATTATCCAGCAGAAGGAGAGCAAGGATCTGGTGAAGCCAACAAAGGAGTATCACCGCTGTTTGCCTTTACTGATGACTTTATGATTTATTGAGAGGACCAGGATCGGGATGAAAGAGCCTTAGGGACATGTACATGAAGGGGACGAGAAAAGATAAAGGACAGAGGATTGAGTCAACAGCAGGGTCAACCAAGGAGCGTCAGTCCTCTGTGGTCCTGTCATTCTTCAACCAGTTCATCTCCCCTCTGGAGAGTGAGTCAAAGATAGTGAAAAAAGTTGTTGGCATTCCGAGTGGGGGATTAACTAAATATAATGTTACACTAAACAAACCAGCTAAGCCACTGGACATGGCCCAGAAAATGAAACTAAAGAAATTAGCTAACTAAAACAAGACTCACAGGTTAGTTAAGACAGACAGAGTGTGACAAAGTGATTTTCAAAACTTTGAATATTTTTACCATATTATTACCAATATGTAATATGTAATATGTTCTTTTGTTTACATCAGTAGCAAACAACTGCTGCTTCACAAATATAGCTGCAAAATAAAATAATTGTCTGACAAAAATCACATTCTGTGATTGCCCTGTCAAGAAAGAGAACTAAGAAGATTGTGCTGGAGTGTGAGTGACCTGCCAGGTCCATCAGGCTGACCACACCTACAGGAAGTAACAGCTGATATACAACGTGTCACCACCAACATCGGTGACAGTTGGTGACAGTTCTGAGGATGGCGTGCAGCCAGCAGCCGAAACATGACAACAAGGTAAAATATACATTACCGTATTGTCTTAAAAAAAGAACCCAGAAGTTAACATACATAAGGAGACAATATGAACATCGCTGGCTTGATCACTCTGTGCCAATATCATTGGCACTTGAACCTGAATCTTAAACCTATTCCCAAATGACAACAACTGGGTTAGGGTTAGGGTTAGCGTGTTTTTTTAAATTTAAAAAAAAGTTTGTTTTGCTTTGTAATCAACAAAGGTCAGGGGAGGAAGTGATGATCACATTGTTTTGTGCTGCATCAGAAAAAACTCCTCCTGTTCCTTTTGTGACGTTGGTTTCCATTTAGACCTACACAATGCTACCATTAGACAGCAATATAGATTCTTGTGATAGTTGGGAGTTCACAAACTCAAAGAATCCATATTGGCGTGCCCCCATTGGTATGATAGAGCCGCCAGGTGGTTGGCAACTATTCACTGTTGTATCTGAATCATTCTGTTGGATCTTTTGGTGGACAGTAGGAGCCCTCTGCCCGCTCCTGGAGCCCGTTTCATATGGCTGAGGTAATACCTGGGGCCCGCGCCAGAACCACGCTCCAGAATACAGATAAGAATCACATCTAAATTTAGTGTATTGTTAAGTCGAGCCAGTAAGATTTCCATCAATCACACTGCCGTTTGCTTATCCCACTCATACTGACCAACACATGTCACCGCTCTGGAGTCCAGCCACTCTCACAACATTATTGGATTGATTTTCATGATGAAGATTTACCGTTTACTGTTTAAAGATGCACTGTGTATTTTATGCTACAGAGTCCATGACAGAGTCCTGCTTGTTTCACACACGCAATTTTGCATTCAGTTAAGCCTATTTTATTACTGGAAAATATATAGATGAGCATGTATTGTTACTGTAAGTGGGTTTGGCTCTACACAGATCTGACCTGTGAGGTTACCTAGTTAACATGGAAAAAGGCCCTTGAAAGACGGGAGAAAGCACTCTCCCATGATGCTGAGGACACACCATAAGAGAGTCACATATAGCCAGTGGAGCTTAGGGAAGGCTTCTTTAAATGGCTGGATAGAGATAGAGAGAGAGAGAGACAGAAACAGAGAGAGAGAGAGAGAGAGAGAGAGAGAAAGAGAGAGAGAGAGAGAGAGAGAGAGAGACAGAGAGAGACAGACAGAGAGAGAGAGAAAGAAAGAGAGAGACAGAGAGAGAGAGAAAGGAGAGAATGGATTTTTATCTGCATGGTATGGACAAGAAGTCTGGTTGGTAGTTGTAATAGTGACTGTATTTGTAGCACTTGTGGATGGAGACTTCAGAGAGTGTATATTTACCTCCATTTATTGCCGTATGCACTGAAACACAAGAGACACATCTATGACCACGCCATTCACATCCATTCCATCCAGCAAGGCCCCTGAGTTGCCTTCACCTGCCTGTGTGTGTCCCAGCACATCTCCTTTTCTAAAATCTTGTGTTTCTTGTGCACATTAAATATAAAGAAATAAAAAAAAAATCCCTTATACAAATCTTAAATAAAATAATAAAAAACAGGAGGTGGGTGGTCCTTTCTAATATATTTTCATTCTATTGCAGAATTACTAACTGTGCCTGCTTATTACTATTGGTCCCACATATTTGTCGCACTTGTTTTGATCAGTACTGTCACTGCCCAGATGACTGAAGCTTCATCATAGTTTGACCAAATGGGGACATAATAATCCAACCTCAAGCTTCATAATTTACTCATATGTCAGTGCCATCCTGGGAGGAATCTAGGAAATGACTATGCTCTCATGCAAAGGCACAACACAATGGTAATTATTTAAATTCAGTTAATTTATTGAGTATAACTATTAATTAGTGCTATATCCAAATTAAGTTAGGCAGTAAGTGGTTCCATGGAACAGGTTGTTCTCCTTGGTTGTTTCACAGTCCTGAACATAGTTTTTGGTCACTTGGTCACTTTGGTCACCTTGGTCACTCATCAACACCATTGACAAAGCAGACGTTCTGAGCCTGGGAAGTGTCTGTGTATCTTTTGCATAAAGTGCTACACTGTGTCATTACTCATTCCATCCTGAATGGTGGTAAGATACCACTGTAGCCACTGAATGGTGGACGTAAGTCTGCCAATCGGTGTCGTCATCCCCTCTGACCACCACCAATCATTTCTGCACAAAGCACTTTCATGCTAGCCAATGTAGGTAAAGTATCTTGCTTAAGCGAGTGTCAGACTTTGGTTCAAGCAGGAATCAATCCTTCATCCTTCGTGTTGGGGGACCACTGTTCTAAACACTGAGCCACTGTTGCCTCAATAGAATAGATACAATCAGAAAGTTATGAGTGTTGTGTGTGACTTTTTAATTGGGTGGGCAAGACATCAGTTTTGTCTGTCACTAGAGTTAGCTAGAGTTGGCTCCTCATGAAGATGAACTTTCTAAGCAAAGCAACATCCCCATGGAGAGACAGTGGAGTACCTTAAACCAGTAAAGTTACAGATTGCACCTTTAACCTTGTACAGCACTTTGGAGCAGTGATGGCTGTTTGTGAGTGTACTTTATAAATAAACTTGCCTGGTCTATTGGCTGATGGTACAAAACCTTTCTGAGTGTTGAAAATTTGCCCTTATCCAATGGGTTTGAGTTGTGTCTCCATTTCGGTCTCTGTAAGCTCCTGATCCTTCCTCTCTGCACACTTTCCCAGAGCCAGAGCCTGTCTGTCAGAGCACATGTGTTTGTCTGTATTATCCTGACTAATTTGATGGTTTTAAGGTGCGCTCACTCCACTTAACACCTGAGCCCTGTTAAATATAACTTAAGCCGGATGCTTAGATTTCTGACACCTCATAGAAGTCCTGAGACAGACCCCTGTGGCATTCATTAAGTCAAACACGCCAACGAGAAATTAAGTTTAATCTACAGTCCACTACTGTACTGGGGGTGCGTACATCATGTTCCTATAGCCCTGTTTTTTCATATTTAATGAAAATATAATCTTGAAAGTAAATCCATAACCCATACCCTCACCACAACCCTAACCTTATCTCCAAACCAGGCCTTAGCCTTACCCAGTAACATAGCAACATGTAGCAGTCTGGCATTCATTAAAAGAGACACAAAATACAAAATACACTTTCATGAAGAGCACCAATTTTATACACCTTATTCAGGACGTTCCGATGCGTGCCACCATCACCATTTTGGTCATATTCTTTTCCATGGGGAGGCCGATTTGACAGCAAATGAGTTTTATACAGACTGCAAAGTCATTTGAAACTTCCTGGAAAATCGTTGCATTGTTGACTTGACAAGAATAACAACAGCAGTCAGCTCTCAAGAGCTCACTTAAACTGTAGATTTGACACACAGAAATCAATGAGGAAATCAAACATTTAAACACTGTCCTTATCAAGGAGAAGAAAAGGCTCAATAAAAAACACAATGAAGGAGAGATAAACGTCCATGAACGGACAAGCTTGAAATGTGTCCAGGACTGAACCAGGACTGAAACAGGACTGAACTAGGACTGACTGGCTGAAGGTACAGATAGAATCCAATATGTAAATCTTTCTGAAACACTTGTATTCATATTTTAGTATTATAGTTTTAGAGTTTTAGAGTAGTATAGTATGCAATGTTAGGGCAAGTGCATGCCTTCTGTATTTTTGTTATATTTCATTTTCTAGTGACTTTGCTGGACGGGCAAGCAGACTCAAGGAGGATATCAATATTTAAGCCATAACATTTGATGCACTTTTTGTATGTTCTACTGCAGGGATTTCCAACCTCTAGATCAGGAGCTACTGGTAACTCTCCACCCCCTTCTAAGTAGTTTGCCAGAGGATTTCTGACTTACACGTATTGTGCCGAATAAGTCAAATCTGATTAATTAAATGGCTATAATCATTGTACATGTATCATTTTGATTTCTGACTTTTGTAGACTAATAAATGGATAATAGTTTATGTT
>KN515947.1:482-12815 GCA_000787155.1 Scartelaos histophorus
AATATCCCAGGGACCCCTGACGTATCCTCAGGATGGCACCATTAAAATAAAATTCATCAAACTCTTTATTTTATTGCTGTTGTTGTTTCCATGGTAAACACTGCATGTTTGGGGATTGTATTCAGTAGAAATGACTGTTGATGTTATCACAGTTTGTGACGTCACTCTGAGAACCACTGCACTGCAACACCTGAACTCATTTAAAGATACATTTTGGGACATTCATGTTGGGTTGCTAAGTGTTAGCTCATTATCGATATTGGGATAAAAAAATGATACCTTAATCTACATTATATTTAGTCTTTAGCACCCTGAGCCCGAGTGCAGGTCACTCTCTGTAGTGCACTTCCTGAGCACAGATCTGCCTCAGATGTTTCTCGCTCTGGTCACTGGTGCTTGACTCGACTCTCTCGCTCTGCGCTTGTGGCCCGGACCCAACAAAGCCGACAGGGCCAGACGGGGAGCAGACAGGGGCAGACAGGAGCAGTGTAGAGCCCTTATCAGTGAGCACCTGTCGGGTCGATGCGAGTCGTTGTGCTGAAGGAGCCTGGAGAGTGGATCGATGCTGCGCTGTATGGACCAGCTCACAATGTAACCTCATGTGTCCTTCACACTCCACCGCCGCCTGTGACCAACGGGTTTATCTCACGTTATCTGCACTGCTCTTCTCTCAATTCACTTCATTCATTCTTCATTCAGAGCTCATTCAAGGACATTATAGAGAGTTTATAACTGCAACGCACCAAGGGGAACACGTTTAAAGGTGCTCTACCTAACACTGACCGTCTTACCAAAGTGAAAGTAAAAGGTAGTGCTCCAAAGTGATTCCTCTCAGTGAATTACAAGCATCCTAATTGTTCAAGTATTAGTTTATCAGTGTTTTTCACAACTTTTGAAGGCCAGAGCGGAGTTTTGAAGGCAGGATACTCAACTCAACTACAACAACTAGCATGCTAACAGTGCACCTGCTTGTACAGTATATCAGTTTGCAGTAAATTTTAAATGACAAAACTTTGGCCAAATAATCAAACTGGCCTCTACATATCGGCTTAGAAATATCAAATAACAGTTTATCGGCCATTGATTTCTCAGGATTCTAAACGGTGTGAAAAAACCAACACTTCAGTCAGTCTCTAATTAATCAGTAATATAATAATATCCATAACACACTGGTTTTATGTCCAAAAGGCACATTTAAATGCAAGTGTCAGTATAATGTTTGAAAGACTGAGGTTTATAAAGCTTCAAAATCAGATCTGAAATAAAACTGTGGCTCTCGTGCTCAGTAGTTGCATCACAGCTGATCAAACTTCTAATATACTTTTTTTTGGGAAAGTTTAGGAGAACAATGAATGAGAAATGCAGCTCCAGAAGCAGGAGGTGGGTGGTCTCTGCTGGGCTGTGGAGTGAATGAATAATGTGTTCTGTAAAATCTAATTAAATGTCCAAGTGTCCGTGACATATTGGATGAATAAATAACGATTTGTATTGTTTTGTTACTACACTTTTTACGTGCGCCAAAATAGAAATTGATTCGCCGTCTGAAGTACAGCTCTGCATATCAAAGGCAAACATTAGTGAGACGCCGGCCTGAGGGGGACTTCTGTTTAGAGTCAAATGAAAACAGGCTGGGGAGGAAATCGAAGCTACAAAGCAAAGACTCATGACTCAGAGCTGCTCATTTCCCCAGCTTAAAGAGGAGATCAACTTCTCACCTTTCTTTAAAACTTTATTTGAGCCTACAGCAAAACGCAGCCTGAGTCACCGCGGTTCACATATTCTCATATTATAAATGTCTCGAATGTCGTCCAATATATTCTCCAAATATGATCTCATTTTTTGCAATTGATCTGTTTAGACTTTTCAGATATTTAGGGTAGATGCTTGCATAACTATGTAACTTTTTATACTTGGAGGTTTATCTTGTTTCTATGGATCTACTTTACATTTATTCAATTCCCGGTGGGTTTTATACCTCAAAAATACCTTGAAAAACGGGCGTTCTGACTGTGAGCGGGGTCGCCTCTCCGCAGATCTGACCTGTAACTTGGCCCGGTTTGATCTCCATGAAGATAGAAAGGTTTCCGGTTCAATTCCGTATGTTCCAGACAAAAATGGAGAAAAACGAGTGGGAAAAAAGTGCAGTGTTAAAATTGACTCTCACAGAATCAATTTGAACATTTTCTTTTATATGAGTCCAATCTGTTCTAGAGTTAATTTAACACTTTTAGTTAGTTAATAAACACTCTTGAGTTCATGTTTAATCCAAAATCAAAAGTTATATTAAAGTTTTAAGAGTAAACGGATAACACTTTGTAGAGTTATCCTGATTTAGCTAAACAACACATCAAGGTGATTTATTTTTACGCTTCATTTTAGTTATTTTAAGATGAAATTATGTACAAAACTGGTTCAAACTGGTCTTTCTCTCGCAGGAGTTTGAGGTGGTGGGTGGGAGGTGCCAAATTAACACTCAGGGAAGTTGAATTAACACTAGCAATATAATAAACTTCAACCATATCAAGTCTGGAAAATAACTCCAATTCAAACCCATATTTAACTTTCAAATAGTTAATATAATACTTTTCTCTCTGAAATACTTTACCCTGAAATTTTAACCCTACAGTTTTTGCTGTGAGCGATCAAAACAATCTTCAGCTAAAATGAATCTTGTTAAAATGCAGATTTGTGTTGTTATACAGTGAGTTTTGTCCGTTATAGAAACAGTCAGGTTCATTATTTTAGATATTTCATTGGAAAACACGAGGAGAACTGGCTCTCTCCCCCATTTGAGAGGACGAAACAAAATCATGACATTCTAAAATCTAAAAACACTACTACATCCTACTTAGTTTGCTTAAAATTCCCCATAATGCATCTTAAAAAGTAGTGGACGTCTGTGGTTCCTAGACTGGTCAATATAGACCACAATGCACTAGGAAAGTCAGGAAAAAATGGCCAAAATTGAAGATATAAACACTTAAATCTATCAAGAAATGACTTAAAAGTAGTGAAATGATCTGTCCAAGCAGCAAGATCATTTTACTTGACAAGTTATATTAAAATAAACTACTTCTAGACTAGAATGAATTAGTGAAGTAGAGAATAACTCTGAAAACAACATGAATAATCTGATATAAGTTTTAAAATCTTGGAATTTGTTTAACTGGACACAACCTGACGGAATGAAGCAGATAAAAGCGCCGGTTTATGGCCCCGCTGATCCTGATTATGAAAAAAATGAAAAATAAAGCGCTCTGGAGTAAATAGCAGAGGATTTCAGCGATAATTTCCACATTTTAGACGAAAAGCAAATGAGTTTACGTGAAATTCAGCTTGACAAAAACTCCTATGATTATTACTAGTTCCTGAATACTCATGTCAGATTAGTATTTATGACAGAAATCGAGATAATGAGCTGTGTTTCTGAACCTCTTTGAGTAAGTGCACTACAGAGGGCGCTAAAGAGTTATGTCTATGTAGTGGATGAGGGGTTAAGATGGACATTTGGACCCTGCGCTCTTCTCTAATGATGTTGATTTCTTACATAACTTATAAGAACCGATCCGGGCGTGTTCTCCCACTTTCTCATTCTCTCGGGACTTTTCTTTGATGTAGTCGAGTCGGTGCAGTTGTGATGACGGCCGCGGGATTTCTCATCAAAACTGCGATTTGAATTCTCGCTGTTAGCAAATCTCTCAGACCGCGGTCGCTTAAGCACCATCATTTTCACTGTAAACAAAAATGTGGTTTAGACCGTGCACCCGATGCCCTCCTGTGTCTCCAGGGGGTTTTATTCAGGGTAAAAGCCGCTAACCCTGTAGTTCAGATGCCCTCCCTGTGTCTCCACGCACTCTTATTCTGTGCAAAAAAATTGTTTGATAAAAATAATGATCAAAAACTAAACTGAAATTGTAAAAGTCTCATACCAATCCAAATACCCGTTGCTAACACATGTACTGATAGAGTTGAACAAAGTGTATTTTTGGGAGTTATAACAGATGAGAAATTGTCATATAAGCTACTTGTGGACAAAAGTTGCTAAATATGTGGGAGTCAGAACACAACTGCTGTAACTGGATCATACATTTGTTCTGTCTTATATAAATTATTGTGTTGAAATTTGGGGAAACTGCTCTAAAACTCATTCACTGCCCAAAAAGAGGCACAAAGTTCACTCTGTGCATCCAACAAAATCATCACATTTAAAACTCCATGATGTAGTAAACTTTAAAACAGCTTAAATTATGTTCAGGGCGTCTATCAACTCTCTTCCAGCTCATTTGAATGATTTATTTCAAGATCGAAATGCTCATCGTGGCTACAAACTTAGAGGAAATTAAAAAAAATTATCAGCCGAAATTTAGAACTACTTTAAAGTCAATGTGCAGCTCAGTGGCTACGTTTCCAAATTCAATTATTTTGGATTAAATAGATCAGATTTAAATGATTCTCCTTCGAGTTTACATGGAAATAATAATTCTGAATTCACGTTAAATCATCTTTATTCCCTCGTCCATCATCTGCTACTCACGTTTTTCTTTTTCTTTCCGCTTTTGTTGTTTTCTGCCTTCGCTCTTTTCATTATCTGTAGTTCCTCCAGCGCACTTTAAAAAAAAAAGTTTCGGTTTGAGACTAAAGTTTGCTCCGGGCGCCTTTTTGCAGAGCATCATCACGTCAGAATTATTTTTAAGCAGAATAAACATTTACATGATCACCGAATAAATTTAAATCAGCTTTAACATCGGAATAATAAAAATAAAGTTTAATTCTGAATAATCATTAGGAATTAAGTGTTTACATGGTATTTTTAAAGCGGAATTCACTTTTATTCTGAATTAAATTATTTGTAATGGGATTTAAAGCCTCATGTAAACGGGGCAGTGTGTGTGGAGTTAATCTGTGGAACGGATTATCAGAAAAACTAAAACTGTGTAGGAGTCTGGTCCGGTTTAAAAAATGGTTTAAAAGAGAAACAATGAGAAAATCCCCGGATGAAAGTCAGTGAGGGGCCAGTGGTGTGTGTGATGAGTGTGTGTGTGTGTTTTATTATGTATAATATTCTAGTTGAAGATGTGAATTGTGGGAGAGGATTGGAAATGTACAAGTTTTGCTTCATCCATCCCCTTTTTAAGCCATGCATGTTGCACCTGAGACTGTATTGTTACGTTCTTATCTGAATTATATGTGCATTATTTTCCCCAAAGTCCTCTAACCATAGTTCTGATGAGGTCTATTCTGTATTTTGTGTCCAGTATTTCCATTGGCATCAGTTACGTCCTGGCGGGAAGTGAAGCTTACGCGTCTCTCCTCAATATCAAGTAAGTTCAAGTTAAATAAGTAATAACTAAAGGCCTTTATTCTTCAATTTCTTCGTGTATACGTAGAAATAAATCGAAATTGGACGTGCCGCCCCATCTGTTCACTGGACCGGGAGGCAGGAATAAACAAGGCAGTGTAACATGAGGATAAGGAGAGGAGGAAAAAGCCAGAACCACCCCCAGACCATACAGTACTTCTCTTGGAGCGTAGTATGGACGGGGTAAACAGAAAAGGGCACCTCCACATCTCCAGATTTTCTATTTTATTTTTTAATGAATAAAGTAAGTAAAAGTAATTAGGTAAAAAAACAAACACAAGAAAGAAAAAGTAAAAAAGTAAAAAAAAAATAACATTAATGAGAGAGAAAAAGTTGTACACTGCAAAAATCCCCCTCTTTAAAACTATAAAAATCCACTTGTTTTAAGTTAAAATTCACCAGAAACAAGTGAAATGATCTGCCAGTGCAGTAAGGGAAATTTACTTAAGTAATCTTATAAGAAAATATATCTAGGCCTTCATAAATCTCAAAATAAGATAAAATCACTTATTTTAAGCGATACTCTAAGTATTTAAATGATCTAAAATAAAGTATAAAACCTAAACATACACTTGACACTTGTTTTGTGTGTATTCTACAGTTTATAGATATTAAAAAAAATCTTGAAATAAGCTTAATAATCTTACATATTTAGCAGTCATTTAGGATATATCCCTTAAAACAACATAAATAAGTTTTTTGTCTAGATTTAAGAGAATAAATCTTGGTTAGTTTTATAAAATTTGCAGTGTAAAAATAAAAACAAGACAAGAATATTTAAATGTAATTCTTTTCAATCAGGCTAGACCTTATACAAAACTACTATTATTAACATTTTGTACATGTGGTAAAGTTGCAATATAATTATAAGTTTTAATAGTCCATATATAGTATAATCCTGACAACTTCTTCTGCTCATTCCAACACGACGCAGTAATGATTTGGTCTGATACCTGTGTTTGTTTGACTGTTTTATTTTGTGTTTTGCGATCTGTTCCAGACACATCTACATAATCCCGGTGTTCACGTGGATCCTGAGTCTGTCCATCCTCCTGGCCCACAGAGTCATCCAGCCCATCACGTCTGTGCTCACGCTGCTCAAGGGGGTGCTCCTCATCGTCACCGTATGATACTTTAACCTTTACTATACATAATATGGCCCCTTTAAACAGACAGTATCATGTAACTACAAATAAATAGCAGAATGAGTGAATAAGACATAGAAGTGATTTATTCTACTTTCTACAGCACAAATCTGATCATAATACAAAAAATGACTCAAATCTCCCTACGATTGTAAATAAAATATACAATAAAAACTGAGCTCCAAAATCTATTGTTTCATGTATCGTGAAAGTAAGTAAGAGTAAAGTTCGTTCAAAATGATATTACTCAAGTAGAAGTACAAAGCTGTGGCCCAGATAATTACTGACGAGTATAAAAGTATTGCTTAAGTACAAGTAACTTTAAGAGTAACTGTGCATACATAAAATCTGATTCATAATTTAGTGTAATTGGAAAGACAAAATACTAAATAGCAGACAAGCTCTAGTATTCAATTTATGCAAATGTTTACAAGACAATAATTCAAATTGCATATTGATTCTTCACTTATAAACTTCTGCACGGTCAGAAGGTGAACCAGACCTTTTAATCAAGAGTACTGTTACTATTAAACTACAGTAGGGATAAAAGTGTGGTGTCAGAAATTATCCAGAGGTGCAATTTTGTGAAAATGTGACATATTTAACCAGCCATGTCAGATTTGTATTTTTCAGAAGTGCATACATTTGTGTAACATACATTTGTGTGCAGGTGGCGGTGACGTTTGCGGTGGGCTCGGAGGTGGGTCTCCATAGCAACAGTGACTTCTCTCAGATGGGACGGCCCTTCCTCATGGGCACCGTGGCTCTGGGTGAGGGCTCAAGTCTCACAGATTTGACATTTTTCAGTTCAGTTTCAAGGGGTTTGACTCTGGATCTAAATATTTCACTGGACAGGGTCAGATCAAAAGGTTTTTCAGACATAACCTGCAGCTGTAGCTCTGGGTGCATCCGGTCATTTATACTCCTCCATAAAACTTTACCTCAGGGACCAATCCTTGGCCCCATTCTTTTCCTGTATCTCACATCTGGAAAAATACTAGACAGACTGCCCTCTGCGTTTGCCCCGTCCTCTTATAATAAAGTATCAGGCAGCTGTCAGTAAGACTCAGTTTGCTTTAGTAATCAGGGGCGTCTCTGACTCCTGCAGTTGTGATGGGGCAGTTCATTACAGGTGCATCATTATTTTCATGTTTTTCACTAGTAGCTGTGATAAATACTGTATTTATCCTGGTTTTACCCCAGGCTCAGACGGCACACGGTGCAGCTCTGATCCAAGGGCTCCAAGTATTTCATCTAATTAACAATAATGAGATGAGCTCAGCCCAGAGATAAACAGTTAAATAAATACATAAATATTATCACATGGTTGTGCACGTGCAGCTTCAGAAGCCGTGACTCTGACTCTGAGGGTCACATCATAATTACTGAGCTAATGAAGCTTTTTCATGTGAGCAGTTTCTGTGCTTGTTGGTGTTGACAGGAGGGATCGTGAACGTGATGCCCATGCTCTTCTCTCAGATCTCACACAGTAAGACCCAGGTGAAAGGAGCATTCTGCCATTCACTGCTTGTTTCCATGGAAATGTTGTTCCTTTAGCTGTAATTGTCTAGTTTGGCATAAGACCTAGACACCACTTCAGGAAAGTTGCACACTTTTGCTTTAAACACACACATGCATCTCTACCTCTGTAATTTGTGCAGCCTTATATGACACACACTCCATATTACATGTTGCCAACAGAGGGCGCAATTTCCACATTTCTCCAAACATTCACTTCTGTTCTTGTGCTTTGTTATACTTATACTTATTCAGGCTGTTGCAGTGTTTTTAGTCCACAAATCCAAACAACGTGACGTGTGTATTTCAAATGTTGTGTACAGATCCTGTGGTTTCGGAGAGCAGTGCTGGGAGGCCTGACCACGTGCACCCTGCTCAACATTCTGTGGTGAGTCCGACGCTGAGGTGTGAGGGCAGTGTAGTAGTGGAGGTGCAAAACTACTGCATACACCAACTCACCAAACCCACATTTTATACAGTTTGAGCTATTTGAGTTGAATGTTGGTGCAAGCTTTAAAAATGATCAAAATTAGCAAATCAAACACCAGCTTGGTTGGAAGTGATTAAATTAAACTTTTGGCTCTGTTTCACTCATTTGTTTAAAATTCCAATTACAAAACATGTTTAATGAGAAGAACACAGATGGCACATGTGCTCCTCACACACACCAGCTCCGAGAGGCGGGAAGACACTTTGATTTCACCAAAGAAGAAAATAGTTCATCCCAAGAAAATCTGCTCCTCTTCTGTTGTGTAATTAATCTGATTTATTTTCATTTCCTTAATTTCCAAATGGCGTCCTAATGATGTCATTTGCAACATTTATAGACGTATTTCTGTGGGGACTGTCGGCAAACTGTGCGGTCACAACTGTGGGGATGAGGCAGATTAAAACCAAAAGTGTACCTCATTAAAGACGGGATATATCTGGGCTTTTACTGCGAAAAAAATACTATAATCGTAACTTCCAGTGACCCAAGCTGCAGAGAGAGACACACACCCAAGTTTGTCTCATTCTCAGTATGTTCAGGCCTCATGTGGAAGCTCCAGAACAGTGCTTGGGTTCGGATGGATTCTGCCGTAGGACGATGCCTCTGGTGGCTCGGAGTCTGGACCAGTCACAGAGCAGGATTTTGGTTTGGGTAGCAGCTAAAGTTTAGCCTTGCAAGCAAATAAAAACTCAGACTAACGTACTTCAGTCTGTTTTAGGAAAAAACATTCATTTGTGGATCGGGAAGATGTCTTTACTTTTCTCTCAACTGGACGTTAAAGCACAAAAGTTAGATTTTTCGACTCGTTTCGCCGTTGTGCCACTTGGTTTCGATAAATACCGTATCTGTTGTGTTATGTCAGGCGAGAATAAAACACTCGTGAAATATTTTAAGACACAATAAAGTAAAAAACAAAAGTCAGAAACGCGCTAAAATTCCCACAATACACCGAAGCACAATGGTCCCACATCCCGTTCCTCTTCGGCTCCACGTGTCCCGTTTGACGTCCCCATAACCAATCTCCCCCTCCTCTCCATTTTTCAGACCATAATTCTGATGGATCATTATGGCGGGGGGCATAACTCTGGTCCGGGCGCGAGTATAAAACAGAAATGCAGCGGCGTCGGGTGCACTGAAGCGCGGACACAACAAATGAACGAATAAATCTGTCCGGAGCAAAAGGAAAGAGAGCGGGAGAGAGGGATGAGACGGGAGGGAGAGAGAGAGAAAACAAGAAACTCTACTGCAGCTTTATGGATCTCGAATCAAGAGGGAACTTTTTATTTATACTCCCAGAATGCACTGAGTCGTGTGGGAGTGCGGTTATCAATAGATTCTTAAAGGTGCTCCGCCTGTTTTTAAAAAAGGAACCAGACTGTGCTTTGGATTTCAAGACATTTATAAATCAGGACAATGTGGGTTGCCAGATCCTGCATACAACCTAAAAAAAATATTAAAAATCAAGCATAAAAAAACATATAAATAATAATAATAATAAAAATACAAATAAAGCAGGCAAAAATGAGCTGCCCTGCTTGAGTTTTCTCTAATTTTTCTCTCAAAATTCAGGTGCTATATCTGCAGTGTCCACTAGATGACACTATAAACAAGCCAATGAAAGAGTAAAACACACACTTGCATTTTTACTGATAATTTAACGCTATAAAAGAAGAAAAAAACAAACAAACTGGCAGCTAATTGTGTACTTTAATATGCATCTTCAGGTGAGAAGCGATATATAATAAAAAAGTAAAGATTTTAAAAGTTATCTACCATTATAATGCTGTTGTGTTCTGTTTCTGTAGGTGCTGGGCAGTTCTGGAGATCGTCCCTCAGACCACAGTCCAGAGCTCAGAGCTGGGTCAGTCCACACCAGAACCGTCCCCTCTTCTCCTCGCAAACATCTCCCTGGAACAGTCAGTATTTCACTTTTATTTGACATATTTTATTTTACTTAAAGATGCCCTGCGTAACCTGCATGTCCCCTGTACAGCTTTTATTGCACAAAATACCTTAAAAATATGCAAGTTTTTTCTTAGTTTATTTTGATATCAGGATACTATATCATATCCGAACATTTAAAAGCTGCCAAAGAGTAAAAATAACTTGAGTTTTGCTGTAGCTGACAATTTTTGCCGCAGCAACAGCACCCTCTAGAGGACAGTTGTGGTATTTTCTGTTATATTTTCCTAATAACGTACTTGGGAAAATAAATATTAAGCAAAAAGTATCAAATAAGTGTACACAGTTGTATTTAGTTTGACGTGGCGTGTTTTGTAATCTTTTGTGGTCTGTTTTGTAGATCAGAAAAGGCTGGAGAAATTGCTACTATTCCACTCACAAAGGTATGAGCTGAATTTTAATTTTCTCTCACTTGGGTTGCCAGTTTCAAAGCTGAAATCCAGTTGGTTTGAACCTAAAACGCCTCTCTCTGATCTGAATGGTCTCTGACAGTGGTTTTTGGTGCCTGGATATGTCCTCTGTCTGCAGGTTTAGGCTCTGGCAGCTCAAGTTCAGTTGTGGTTGTAATAATATCTTTTTAAAACTGACTGAGCACAGGCTACACAAAGTTCCTTTAAAGTGGGCCTAAGCACCTAAATTCTACCCATAACCACGTGTCAAATAGAGCAGCTAATCGAGGCTCTTTTCACCGTTACCGGAAATGAGATGTTTTTGCAAGAAAGTCGAGCATTTACTTGGTTTACAGTTGCAAAATCAAGTATGATGTATTAGTTGAATCTTGTTCTTAATACCTAGACGTGTGTTCCATCATCCATCCATCCGTCCGTCCGTCCATGTGTCCCCCTCCTCTCATGGCCCCCTCCTTCACCCATGGGTGCAGATCATCGAGGAGCGCTACAGCGTCTTCTCGTGGGTGGCGGTTCTCATCCAGGTCTTTATCTCCATCAGTGTGACCGTGTCCTTCCTGGTCATGGGCTCTGCTCTTAAGCACACGGGTAAGTGAACTCTGTAAGTGTAATCTATAAGTCTACTCTAGAGGTTAACTCTGTAAGTTAACTCTGTGAGTCTACTCTGTAAGTTAACTCTATAAGTCTACTCTGTAAGTTTACTCTATAAGTCTACTCTATAAATCAACTCTAAGTCTACTCTATAAGTGTAATCTATAAATGTACTCTATAAATTTACTCTATAAGTGTAATCTATAAATGTACTCTATAAATTTACTCTATAAATTTACTCTATAAGTGTAATCTATAAATGTACTCTATAAATTTACTCTAGAAGTGTAATCTATAAATGTACTCTATAAATTTACTGTATAAGTGTACTTTATAAATGTACTCTATATGTTAACTCTGGCAGATACTTGACTTTTTGTTTAGACGATATTGGTGCTTCTCATTTTTAGCAAATGTAAGTTTTGAATTAAGTTGATCGTATTTATGAGATTTTGTAAAATACTTAATACACATTCTCCGTGTATGTCCCCATGTGAATGTAAGTGAAGTAAATGTTGATTTATTCACAGTGACAAAGTGTTTTTCTTGTCTTCATGATCTGACCTCATGTGTTGCAGTGGACGGCCTGGTGACCTCTGCCTGGAGCGGCTCCCTGGACTGGCTCTCCAAGTGCTGGAAACAACAGCTCCCAGACCGAGCGCCCCTGTGCTCGGCTCTCAGGTACTACTCACTATTGTACTCACTATTATACATGATACAGCCCTGTGCTCGGCTCTCAGGTACTACTCACTATTGCAGACATGAGCTTTTTCCGCGGATTCGCAGAATTCTGCGTTTTTTTAATGATTCTGGTGATTCCTGAGATTCTGCAGTAAATCTGCAGTAAAATTTGTGGGAGGG
>JACN01067326.1:0-11670 GCA_000787155.1 Scartelaos histophorus
TTCTTTTTGTATAACTATCTAACAGAACATCTCAACCAAGATCATCCCCTGGGTTTCAGTCTGAATGTAATTTACCTTCAGGTTTGTTCTTCTTTTTTTAATCCATATTTTCTAGCATAAGAAGTAAAAACATTTCACTAGCTATTGTTTACTACAGATACTTCACAAGTGGACAAAGAAGAACTAGATCTTCTCGAAAAGGCTCTGGAAAAAGCACTGAGAGTCCGCTCTGGTTTAGACCCTGTTACAGGACACGGCATTGTCAAACTACCTCTAACTCAAAACAAACAAGTTAGTGCTACGACAAAAGATTCAGTGAAATCATCTAAAGGGCAAACAAAAACTGATAAATTGATGTCCAAAGCAATTGAACAAAAACACCAAAGAAAATATCAGACAACAGTCCGTCATTCTCTCAGCACGAAACCAGCAGATGGTTTAAAATGTGTGCACACGAATGCCCTCCAAAAACGAATTACAATACAGGGACTGCCACTTCATGGACAACATACACCTCCTTGTGGATCTAAAAAACAGATCAAAATGGGTCAGTTGAGTGGCATACATTCTAAAGAATCTTGTACAAACAACCTTCCTTGTTCTTCGAAAACAACAGAGTCAGGAGGAAATTGTCTGATTCACCAAGAGATATTAAAATGGACACATCTCA
This sequence comes from Scartelaos histophorus, assembly GCA_000787155.1. Lineage (NCBI taxonomy): Eukaryota > Metazoa > Chordata > Actinopteri > Gobiiformes > Gobiidae > Scartelaos > Scartelaos histophorus. The sequence continues at coordinate 671 of JACN01067326.1, forward strand.
AACACAAGGAAACGAGGTACCCCTTGTATTCTAGTATATTTGTGTTTTAGTTTACTACACATTTTATTTACTTCTGCTCTTCAGGTTGTGGGACAAAATTCTAGACTTGGAAAGGAAATCTTCAGTGTCTGGGAGGGATCAGTTCATGATAAGAATGAGGGACATGGTATGTTTTCTTGAGCAGTTTTTAAGCCCTGCATGCATTTTTATTTTATGCTCAGAAGATATGAGTAAAACGTATTGCGTGCACATTTGACTTGATACTATATTATTACTCTGTGCTGTCTGTATACTCAGTTTGCAAACCTTGACCCTGTTCCCTCAGTTCCCCATGAGGTGGCCATGTGGTAGCCCAGAAAAGATTCAAGCTCTGGTGCACAATCTGTTTCAACAAGGGAAATATCCTACAGACGACAGACAGATGGGTGATCTAATGGCCTTGCAGACACCAGAAGATGACAAAAGCCAAGGTTACAATCAGCACGAGAACTGAAGAATCATCAATACATTCTCAGTTTATTATTTATAATATACCATTTTTAGGTGATACATTAAAATCTGAGAGGCTGAAATTGACATCCCATGAAATCCATAAATGTGCAGTCCAAGTGAAAAGAGGTAACATAAATCACAAATCTCACACTTTTACACCCTTTTCCATTTTACATATTGACAAGTATCTTGGGTCTATATGTAACATTCACTTGCAGCCTCCACTGATAAAGTTATCAAGAAGCTGCAAGGGATTTTCCATTTGCGCCACTCGTTTGACCCATGTCACCTTCAGAGTTTTGTTTGTGTATGACCCTCCTGCACTTTTAGCATGTTAAGTTAGTATATCATAGTACACAACAGATACATATATCCTGGATGAAGAATGACAGCTTGGTAAATAGCAAAGTTAGTAGCAAACATTTAAATGGTTTTCACTATAAACCCATATAAATTGTTTTTGAAAAGCAACAAATGAGCAGTGCTAACGAGTTAATGCAACTTCTCTATTATGGTGCATGGAAAATGAAAACAGAGCTGCAGTGAGCACTCATTGCCAGAGCTGTACTTTCTTTGGCCTTGACAAACCCCCTCCTGGTGGTAGGGTTTTAAAGCTGTCTATCCTGACGAAGCGAGGCAAGGGCCTCGCTATTTAAAGCTGAGGCAGCAGCGGAGAAAAGGTTTTAGGGTACGGTTGCTCACCCTCACACTCTAAATATAACCATATTTTCCGTTAGAGTGGGAATCATGGGATCGATGGAGGCCAGAGTGGGGTTGTCTTTGCCCCGAGAGACCAGAGGTTGTGAGGCATGAAGAGAGAACGGCACCCCTGCCCATGACAGTTACATATACAACAGACGAAGAGCTGGCAAAGCTGGAGACGCTGAGGATGAGGGTAGCACTGCTGCAACAGGAGGTTTGTCTAGAAACGGTAAGGGATGTGGTGCAGAAAAGGTTTTTTTTTTATGTAAACTTGTATTAAAGTACACTTTCCGACAGGGCTTGTCTGACACTTTGGCTCCACACTTTTCTTCAGTTGTACAAAAACCTGTAAATCCCAGTCTTCTGAGGGACCTCTATTCTCTGCTGGGGGAAGGAGGGGAGCGGTTTCCTGCCATAGTACTTGACTCTGAACCTGACTCCTGAGACACATTGGACCCTGTAAGTATATTTCAGACTTGCAGACTGCAGTGGTTTACGTTCAGTTCAACTGTAACTAGAAAGAATTATAGTTTTTTTGTACACTATATATATGTTCATTTAAAAAGATCACATTATTAAAGGAAAAACATTTGCTAATTTCGATTAGTTTAAATTTTGTCTTATAATAATCTTTGTGTTCTGTCTCAGAGGGAACAGTTCTCGAGTAGAGCATAAGAAGTGGCTCATGTTTCATGTTGTGATCAAACAAATTAAAGTATGGGCAAAGCATCAATAAAGTTCTTATACTGTTCTATTACTGCACATTTCTGTGAGCAATTATGGAAAGATGACTGGACAGTATGGATAATCCTTAAATGTTTCCGCCAGTTTCTTTGTTAGTTTAGGTCCTTAAACTCTGATCTGGCAAAGTTGTAACCGTCTGTTGCCCTCCATATTTGTGAGAGAGTGTTATAGAGTTGATTGGTGTGGTCTACAAAACTCATGCTCACAGATGACGTGTGGATGGCACGAGCTGCACCAGACTGGCCGACAGGTGTTGCTGGGTTCACACAGCAGGCCGTGGGTGTAGCAGCCCTCCTGAGCACTAGCAGAGTAGGGTGAGTCACAGAAGATGCGCTCTGGGTGCCTGTTTCTCTGTATGCTTCATGCTAGAATACAAAATCAGCATATAGACATTTTGCATTCAATTCTATTCAAAGCATTGGCTGTCCTTGTTACACAATTACCAAGAGTTGTTGAGCTTCATGTCATTAGAAGATTGAGAGACATGTGCTTCCTGTGACCCCCAAACTTAAACTGTTGCCTGTCACAGATAGAGCTACTATAAGAGATGATGGGTGTTGCATGACCATCACATGAATCTTGGTCTGGGTTTGCTACTATTACAAGTGAATGTACATGCAAGTAAATAAAAAATGCATGTCTTAATGCATACTGGGCATAAATATCATAGTGGACAAAAGTTAAACCGAGGGTTAACCATAATAAGGCTTCTCTTCCTTCAAGGAAAGTCTCCACTAGCAATATGTGTGGGTGGAAACAAAAGGGGACCTGTCTGTGTGGCTTTGTCACATGGACAAGTGCAAATAAACACAATAAAATAAAACGTCATATTATTAATGCAATATTGTTTTTTCAATTTAAGTGTTTTCATTTGTAGTTTGTTTTGGGTACTGAAACCAAAATGTCAGGGTAGTACAATATAGACTTTTATATCAAGATTTATAATACCCTGTTTTAAGTATGTTTCTGTTTACCAGAGGCTCTTTCTGCAGTTGAGATGCAGTGATGGGGAGACAAGAATATAGGCTGTTGTGCACCCCCTCCCCCTTTCTGTTCTCTCTCTTCAATCGTTGACGTAGAATAAAAGAGCACGTATCAGGGCACTCTGACCTGCCCATTTCCCTCATAAGCCCCTCCCCTTTCTACAAGCTTATATATCCTCCTTCTCTTCGTTCAGCATAGTGTACAATGTGCTGCCAGAGCGCCAGCAGGCACAGTGCAGAAAAAGAGCCAAAGAGGAAAGCAGAGCAGGGAAAAGTGTGAGTGGATTTCTGCACTGAATTAGAAGCCTTCTCTTGTGTCATTTAGACTCCAGTTATTTCTCCAGTCTTCTCTTGTGTGTCTCCAGGTCAGAGCTGACCACGAGCGCAGGCCAGCAGTTGCTGATTGGTATCGGGATCTGCCAGCCCATAGACTCAGCATGGGCTGTGCTACTGGCCACTTGGCTCTCCAAACCCAGCCACCAACCACCTTAGGGCATGAGGCTCATTCCCTGGATGCAGACACTGCCAAAGTCCCAGAGGCTCTTTCATCCCTGGAGCGTCTGTCCCAAGCAACTGGAGGCATGGAGAAATCTTGGTACCGCTGCATCTTTCCTTTTGGAATTATCTCCTTGGTGATTGGTGTAGCAGGAACAGGAGTAACTTACACTTACAATGACCTGCCTCAGACTAAGGTGGTATCCGTAGTGCTATTAGTGTTGGGAATTTTGCTCCTGCTGTTGGCCACTGCTTGTTGGACTGTTCATAAGAAGAAAAGAAGGAAAAAGAAGGAAGCAGTCTCATTAAATTCTGAACTGTGCCAGCTATGAAGCTTACAAGGAAAACAAGTTGTCTAAGCACCTGCCAAATCTGATATTATTTTATAATTGCAAAGTTTGATTGGGACAAAACTAGTGGAAGATACAGTGAGTAAGTTTCAGAATACATACAAATACATCTGTAGAGAGAAAGAAGTCATACCGCATGGATCTGTTTGTTGAGTTGCACATGGAGGCATCACAAACACTACTTTATCAGACAGGTATCCAGTGTCAAAACAAGCTCAGAGGAGACCCTTCACAAATATGTATTGCATACTGCACACATATTTACATGCACAGAAACGCAACCCTCACACTCCTCACCAGAGGTCGAAGTGTGTCTAAGATGATATGCAGAGCTGCTGCTGGAGCATGTGCTCACGTCACAAGGGACGTCAGTCACAGCATTCCTACTGCTGGGACAGGTGACCCTCCAAGAGGCCAGAAGTGGGCCAAAGACCGCAACTCGACACTCATCCAAATAAGCTGTGCAACCACGTCAACGGCCAGCGTCATTCACTCATCCTGTGACACCGCAGCAATGTGCAGGGGGGGCTTTTTACGCAATGGGACAGTGGAACTTGAGTCGTTGAAGATCTTGCTGGAATCTGCATGGAGGAAAACTTTGAGACCAACTTGTTATGCGAGTCTAAAAACAGATGAGGAACTTTAAGTTTGTCAACGATTTGCTCATTTTGTTTTCTCCACAGAATATTTCATAACTACTGCTCATAGGAGAGAATTGCTGGCATTCTGACAGTTTGCCCTTCTGGGAGTGTTCAAGCATGTCTACATGGAGCCCTCACATCAGGATGGGTAGACTGGGATTACTAAAGGGCATTGCCTTTGGTCCTGCCAGTACAGAGAACCTGTACAGATGCCCTTGTCTAAAGCACTTCTTTGTAAATGCCTCGCACTTAAGGAACAAGCCTGTCACATTCCCATTTTCAGATTTATTTCTGACTCATATGTAGTTTTTTTTCTTTAGTATTCTCAAGCCTTAAAAAATGGTGATAATCAATTTGAGATCCCAATTTTGTTGGGACGCATACACTTATGATTGTTTTGTCAATACTTTAACCTTATTGTTGCATTGTTGAATGATATACCAGGATTTAAAAACAAGCAAATGTCTAATCTGTTCTCCACTATTTTCTCCAGTCCACACACTCTCAATTTGCCACCCACATTCGGGTCCCAAGCCACAGATGAGTATATTAGGCTCTGCAACATCTTTATTGGCAGACATCACTGAGTGATGTATTACCTGCACTTGAAAGTGTGACTGACGTATTTGTGATTCCTCCAATGTTATCAAAGTTAATGTAGCAGCAATGAATCTCTCTAGGGCTCTCAAACTAATAACATAACATCTTTCACTCATTGTAAAACAAATGGTCATTGTACAAAGAATCTGAAACACAACCGACTGTCTAAAATGGATTGCCAGGACTAACCTTTTAAACTGTTATTAATACTTGCTGCTGAGCAAAATGTGCCTCTGCATCCATTGTAAGCTGTTAAAATAATGATGCCAAAGACTCTGAGGCACATCCTACTAATTATCAAACTGCAAGTGGCAACCTATTTGATACAGAGGAATGCTGGTGTATGGCCATTCATGATTTTGAGATGAGTTGAGCCAGAAGATGAGTGGTGGAAGACAATTGTGAAAAGATTTTAAGGAGAAAATTGTTGGATGGGGTTTTGTGGGGTCCAAATGGGAACAACGGTCTTGAACAAACCTGGGGCATTAGCAGTACTAGTGGACAGATGACATTAAAACAAGGTCACTAAATAAGCTAAAACACTGCTTATTCCTCTCTATTGTGTAAACATGAGGTGTTAGAGGAGATGCGAATAATGATAAGATATTATTATTTGATTTTACTAAAGTACAGAATAGATGAGACTTATAGATTTATTTTGAGAGCGTCTGTATATGTCCAAAATAAAATGGAAGTAATTGCTTAGTATATGTGATTACGGTTGATAGGAAAAAAATGTTGTGAAGTTGCAATTTCCACACATGCAGTACATTGTGGTGGCTTGCTTGACAGATATTTGTTTGCCAGTCTGTGACGCTGTTGCTTATTCTTGTTAGTAAAATGAATTTACCTTCTGCCTTCACTTAAAGGGAACGTCTACCTCTATGCTGCAGGGGAACTACGCCCCTTCTCTCCTGGGTAGCCTTGCAGTCTGATGCTGTTTGTCACTCTACTCAGTGGTAGATCTATTCTGTAGTATTGTCTTTTATATTTGTACTATAAGTTTTCACTGAAATATGTCAGTTGTATTCAATAAATGTAAATATGATCCATGATTCATTCATTAAAACTTAAGTATCAAAACTAAGTATACTTTTAAATGGTTCAACAATACTAAAATTGCAAACTTGATATTGATTCTAAAGAAAAGGCTCAAAACAATTCACACATTTTTTGCCATAGCTTATTTGCGATGAAAAGTTTGAGAACTAGAGAATACTGCCCTCTTGAGAGCTTTTTGAATGTTTCAGTCATGTCTTTACAGGCAAGTCAAAATAGCTCAAGCTCAAAACACTTTTTACTTTTATGCAATAGAAAGAAGAAAATATGAGCTATTTCCAAATATAATCATGTGACCTTATAATAGTTATAATAATGATAAAGATTTAAACTGTTCTAAAATGATTAATAGGACAAACATTTTACGTTCACTTAACACCTTTTCTCAGTATCGATTAGCATCTGGGTTTCGATTAGCAATCAAACTAATGGTCTTCCGAGTACCACCAGATCTAAACCAGGGCTAAACTTAAAAGTCGGATTACATAATCTACTTTACTAGTTCGGAAAAATGACTAATTCAAAAGAAATACAGAATTTTTCGTTGACTACGTGCGTGTCCCTTTAAAACCCGGACCTTTAAATAGTAGTACATTTAAAACTACACGGCCCACAATCCTCAGAAGAAGGCGTGACACTTGGGTTCTTTATATTTATTTTAACCAATTGCATTTTTCTATTGGCAAGCGCGTACTTCGAAATTGCATTACGTTTTCCAATAAGAAGCGTTATTTTGTATGTTTTATAAAGTCTAGCCAATCAGCGCTATCGTTGTTGAAGCTAACCAATGAAATGCCGCTGTAGATGCGTGGAGGCGTATCCGTTTCGGTCCAATCAGATTACGTTAAGTGTTTAAACAGTGTGCGCGGGCGGGCCTACGGCGGCTTTGGGGCGGGTCTAGCAACCTAAGGACGCGTGCTTGAATTTGAAATCAGGAAAAGAGCTTTCTAACATTAAAATAGCACTACTCTAGTTTAGTCAGGACACTAGCCACCTTGATGTATACATATTACTACTTAGCCTCATTTTGTTCTGCCAGATTTGCGTGAAGATTTTGACTGAGCCAAACCGCTGCTTACTGCTGTATTCTTACTGCTTAACATCGGAGAGAGAAAATACCACTTTGGAGATGAAAGGAGGCGGTAAGTAAAGAAAATCGTATCTTATCTCAATAAGTCAAGAAGATATTATCAATATTATCGATATTTTCCGTTTTATTTGACTGTTTCGTAACTATCTTGATATAATATAGCTTGATATTTGACATTGTGCATCGAAGGGATCCACTAAAACATGCTCCTGATAGTGATATAAATATGTATTTTTTTAACTATGTAACCTCTGGGTATTATTACTTAAAGATCCATAATACATAGTCTATTACATAAACATAACCGCACGTCAGGTTTATTTGAGTGGAAGCCTATGGGAGGGAAATTTGGGCGCTCACACGGTTTCATAAATTGGTTGTGCTTTTAATAGGTTTGTATTTTTACACTGTATGTTGTATACCAAAGATAATTACATATTTTAATAACGTTATACATTGAACCTTGTGAAGTGAGAAGGAAAGGATGAATTGCAAACATGCTGCTCTTTCACTCAACAGAAAATCTGCATGGTACTTAGGGTTTCAGTTTCTCACAAACACTTGAAAGTCTTTTTAAATGACTAATTGGGTACAACTAATGGTAAAGCAACAGTAATTCTAAAGTGTATTATTTGTGTTTCCTTGCAGTGCTTCATTGCCATTGCTCAAAATGTTATACTGTCCCTGTTCGGAAACGGGTGCGTAAGAGGACCCCATCTCTAACCTTGCTGTCTCTGCCTGAGGAGGTCTTGCTTTGTGTGCTCCAGTGCCTCTCTGCTGAAGACCTGCTTTCTATCAGAGCTGTGAGTGAACCCTAGCGCACACTTACACTCCAATATTTACCAGTCATTCTCATGTCACCTACAGATTTTCTCTAAGCCACCATCTTGAGACCATCTGGGACCAATTGTATGCTTTTGTCATTTCTTGCAGGTTCACTCTCAGCTACGAGACATTGTTGACAACCATTCCAGCGTTTGGGCTAGGATCAGTTTTAAAGATACCTGGCCTACACCTACAACATTATGGCTTTTTGAAAGGTAAGCATCATATTGTGTCTTGGAATATCTATTTGTGGTTGTCCTGTACAACTGATAACTTTTGTTTTGCAGAGCTGCAGAGAAAGGGAATTTTGAAGCTGCTGTGAAACTTGGAATTGCCTATTTATATAACGAAGGACGTAAGTTAAACTATACTTAATAACATCATCATTTAGTCCACCGCAATGAAAATGTATCTAATTGGAAGTATTTTTCTGTTAGCATTATTAAGTGATGAGGGAAGAGCTGATGTGTGCGGTCGTAAGGCGTCCCACTACTTCAGTCTTGCAGAGGGCTTGCGAGCTCAAACCGCTGATCCCTTTATATGGGTGTTCATCCGTCCTCCTTGGTCGCCTTCTGGTAGTTGCTGCAAAGCTGTAGTATATGACCATCTGAAGAACGAGTGTGACAGAAACCAGGTAATATCTTTTTCTGCTTTTTTTTTGAAGTTTATACCGTCACATTGTTACTGCACATTGTTTCTCACCTCAGTCTTCTGTATCTTCTGTATTTTAGAACAATCGAGGACCCTTATTACACTGTTTGGCTCGTGTTCTACAATTTTTTGAAGTAAGTAAAGAAAAGAAACTTTCTTTTACATGTGGTCTTGCTCTCATACATTCTGCTCCTTTCTGATTGAGCATTTTGTCAAAGTACAATATATAATTAGAAGATCCCTGTATGGTCATTAGAAACACATGTGGTCCAATGGTTTCTATCACCTAATTGCTAAGTAACACAAAGCTGCTGTTTCCACTGCTAGTGCCTTTCTCACCTACTGCTATGCTTTGCTTTGTTATTCATTACTAAAAGCTGATCTCTTCATTGCTGTTTTAACATGGCCTCACCTGGCATATTTGCATGTGTTTAGACATTGGTCAGACATGGTTTCAGTTGACCTCCAGATCAGTGAGTTTAAGTTTTGGTTTTATATTTTCAAAGGAGGATGAAAAGCACTATGAAGCTATGGCCATGTTGGAGCAGTCTTCTCTGGCTGGTTGTCTTCAGAGTTCATACTGTTTATGGGAGATCAACCGGAAAACATCTGTGAGTATAAAAGTATACAGTAGATTACAGTGTGAAAATATTAAAACTGATCAATGAAATTTGTTTTGTTTTAAAATGTAGAGCAGTGACCCCGGAAGATATCTACAGTGTGCACGTACTCTCAGGGACTATGCTGCCAAAGGATGCTGGCAGGCACAGGTAAGAAACAACACTACAGCAAACTCTTTCACAAAGTCTTGTGCAACATTTGTGCTATGTACTACTCATTGTGTTTATAATTATTTTAATCAATTTATTTTATTTTATTGGTTTATTAGGACAGTGTACAATTACATTAAGCACAGTGGCAGAGAGTTTTGTACCAGATTGTAGCTCATAGCTAATTTCCATCTGTAGTCCTGGGAAGGGGAGACAACACAAACACAAAACAACTAAACAATATACAAATATACAATACAATAAGTATTTACAAGTTAAAAGTGCAATGTATAATGTAATGTAATGTAATATGATATTGTGACACTATTGGTCTGGTAATCTAGTGTGACACTTGGTCTGGTAATCTAGGGGCCATCAGGTGATACCCACAAGGGTAACAACTGATGGCAAAATACCCGTCTGGTATTGTTAGTGTGAGCATGTTTGCTGCTCCAAAATCCAATTTTTAATGGCCCGTGAAAAGCTGTAAAAATCAGTCATGTTCTTTAGATTGCCTGGAAGCCCATTCCATTCTTTGATGGCTTTACAGGAAAAGGCAGATTGAGAGAAGGATGTAGATGGATGTAGGTTTTAAGAGGAGGTGCTGCAGCGTCATGTAAAATTTATGGACCAGACGAATATCAGAGTACCTGATCAAGTTGTCGAAACTTAGTATTTTATATTTTTCCAAAACATGGCCATGATGGTAACGCCTTGGCTTTTTATCAAGAATTTTCAGGGCCTGATTATGTAAAGATGTAAGAGATTTTAGAGCTGTTGGGTTAGTCTGAGAACATGATGATATGCAATACAAAATATGAGATATGATCATGGCAAAGTAAGACTTTGCAGCTTCTAGTGATAATGCGTTCCTAATATGTTGAAAGTTCGCAATATTAAACTTCACTAGTGATAATGCGTTCCTAATATGTTGAAAGTTCGCAATATTAAACTTCAAGACATTACAGGTCTTTTTAATGTGACTTTTAAAGTTAAGTGAAGGGTCCAATATGAGACCTAGATATTTAACCTCTTCAACATGTTTGATCATGCGATTATCCACATAAATATTTGGGAAGATATTTTGAGTTTTTTTGTTCGAGAAATGTGACCGTAGTGACCGTTTTCTCAGTGTCCAAAGCAAGGCAGGTAATCACTGGAGTATCTAACGATGCCTAATTGTTTGGTGTCAGAGAAGCTTGACAGTTGGAATAATGTGATTACTATTTGAAGGCTCCTCTAAACTGCAAACAGTCAGAAATGACTCATCAGAATGTTTGTTTTTGATCTGATGACATGACACGTCTCTGTGTCCCTTTTAATCATTATTTAATGTTTTTATTTTCTAGTTGACCCTGGCTAAATTGTGCAGTGTTGGAAATCCACTGGGTTTAGAAACAAAGCCCTGTGCTGATCTGGTGTCTCAACTTTTTTGTGTGTCTAACACATCAGCCAAATCTGACACTCCAGCCATCCTGAAACGAGGCATCAAGGACAGCATGAGGTAGATTTATTTTGTAGCCAATTGTGATTGTGATCATTCATGAACAGAATGATTGGTATATGATCATGTTAGTATATTATTATTATTACTAGTA